>CP045899.1:856617-871125 GCA_013387185.1 Caligus rogercresseyi
GATGGATTCATCACATCAAATCTATGTGAAATGAAGTCTTTGAAAATATTATTATTTCGTAAATATATATATATATAAATCAAAAATAATATAAAGAATATTAATAACATGATTATGCTGTGTATGAAATCATATATATGAGGGGGGTTTTTTACTAAAGAAAAAAGTATGTTTTTCAATGAGATTTCTAATGAAGCCTTACACCAAAATCAAAGACTAATCAAAAATTATAATTCATGAGTTAAATGTAATATTTGAAAGGTTTTATTTGGCTGATATTCATTTGAAAATAATATTATATATGTAACAAGTCAAGACTGTCATAAAGAATCTAATCATTAATCATGAGAAACGACCTGGCATCCCATTTTTTCATCAAAGCATCTGTAAAAATAAAATTCATGTAGAGTGCATGCAAATAGAAAAAAGGGAAAAATACGTTTATAGTTAGTTTCACATCCATTTTAATATATATTTTTCACATCAATTTTAATAGATTTTTCACACCAATTTTAATAGATTTTTAATCCATGGGTACTTAAAATGTTGGAAAGAGTTATTCAATAGCTATTTTTTTTCTTGCTATCACGTCTAACTGTATACCCTAGAGCAGACATGGGCAAACTAAGGCTCGCGGGTCGTATACGGCCCGTTAGACAATTTTATCCGGCCCGCGAGCTTGTCCAGTAAATACAATAATAATGCTTTCATAAATGATTCATTATGTCTTGTCCATAAAATACCGCGTTTCACCAATAGATGGCGCGCTGACATTGTGGCCGGTCCTTACTCTTTATTTATCTCTATCGAATATTCACATCGTCATTTGAGCCCTTCTGTAAAAAAAATGAGCGGACCAAAGAAAAGGAAGTGGACGTCAGTCAATGTACTGCTGTGGCTCCTTTTTCAAATTTTATAGCCCATAGTGGCCCGCAAGTCAAAAAGTTTGCCCATCCTTGCCCTAAAGGTTCCCAAAGTTGTTACAAAAAAGTAAAATATTTGGTTAAATATATTATGAAACAATAGATTCGCTGTGCTTTGCTCTCCTCTTTGAGAGCACAGCACAACGACATATATTGGCAGAGTAGGCTAACTTGAAATATTTATTAGTATTTAGCTCATTTTGCATCTTAAATAAGCACTCAGAGATGCCAAAATTTAATCACTTGTTCCTTTTGGCATTTCCAACAACTCCACAAAGTTCATCCGAATCCGTTCCGTACTTTTTGAGTTATTCTGCTGACAAACAAACCACCAACAACCAACGCCAGTGAAAACAATACCTCCTTCGGCGGAGGTAATAAAGGAGGGTTAAACAATGACCCATAAATGAGCTTTATGCAATCAAAATTGTGGACGCATTTGATAGGTGATCGATATCGATAAGTGGACGCTAACACAGGTTTGATGTGCTTTAAAGTACTCTTTGGCATATTCTCTTTTCATAAAGACATTTAAATTTTCAAACAATAAGGATAAATAACAAATATAAATGATCAAATTAAAATTAAAGTCGTATATAATTATGTTTTTTTCATCGCACCTTGCCTTATATAACGTACATAAGTTTAAGCAAGCCGATATTACAATCACTTTAATAGCAAAGAATAACGAAGAAATATGGTAATTACGGACGCGTTTGATTTTTGAAATAAATGTAAATTTATTCCATGAAATCTTTTAATTTCCAGAAATATTAATTGCAGTTATTTTCATTATTGAGATGTATTCTAAAAATACATCTTCCATTTATATCATACACGCCCGAAATTAGACATATATTATATCCCTCTTATATACATTGAACTATTAGAAGTATCTTAGTATTTAATAGCTCTCCGTTGTTAGGAAGAAAGATAGCAACAGAAAGAGACCTTATATTTTTAGAGGGATGTGACATCTTTGCACTTCTTAATTCACAGAGAGAGAAAATATTACAAATATGAAGTACCGCTCTCTCTCTCTCTTTAGTTGTTTCTGTAACTGTCTTTACCCAAAAATGGAGAACTAACAAATACCACAAAATTTTAAGGCTGCCATTCGTTACTTCAGGACTCTGTATTATCTATGATCTTACCTTACTATCCAATATATATATATATATATACCAGAGCTGGGATTAGGTAGAAAAATCTACCGCCGGTTCGATATTCGGTATATACCTTCTACCGATCAATATCGGTATTCGGTAGATTTAATTATATATCTACTGCAGGGGTCGGCAAATAGCGGCCCGCGGGCCAATTTTGGCCCGCCATCTATTTTGTCTGGCCCGCGAGATGACATTAATTTAATGTAAAAAAATTATATATATTTATATATATATATTTATATAGATAATAAAATAAATGTAAAAATAGTTATGGCCCGCGATGCCATCGTCAAAAAAAAAATTGGCCCGCGTCCAAACATAATTGCCGACACCTGATCTACAGTATCGATCGATATTCGGTACGGTAGATAAGAAAGAGAGAGAAATTTATTTATGTATCTGCTCTGCTACTTCTTCATATGCATTTAATATATGACAATTTATAACAAAAGACAATTAAAATACATAATTTGTTATAATTTATTAGCGATTATTAGAAATTTAACACATACTAATCTTATATAAATTATATATGTAATTGGATTTTGTAGGAAATGGAAGGCTAAAGATTTTTTTCATTTACTGTCTCTTATTGTCCGATATTAAATGCACTTTCAGGTACTCTAGTATTCAATGCATAGCATAAACTTATATTGAATGTCTATTTATGTATCTGCTCTATAATACTATAGTTCTAGTATCAACTTACGATGACGTAGTACAAATTACTTTGTTTATTTTGGACAAAGCGACAGTTAAACGATGTTTCTCTGCTATTGAAGAGATTAAACTCTCTATATCTTTATGTCTCTGTGTGAATATCACAAAAGTCATACTTTCTAATATACCGTACCGAGTGTCAATCGGTACGGTATTTGGTAGTTTCTACCGAATATCGTATAATCGGTTCGGTATTTGAAATCTACTTTCGGTAGTATCAAATACCGATTTACATTCGGTAGTCGCAGCTCTGATATATATATATATATACGTACAACTATATTCTATGAGAAAATGTCACTCATCGTTTTAAATGAGTCCAAAATTGTTATAAACCTTTTGAATAAAATGTCGTTCCCTTCTATACTCACAATTATTTTCTTATCATATTTTGCCCTTTAAAATACATTATTATTATTATCATTATTCTCTTCAACCAACGAAGAAGAAAAGGAAAAAAAATCCTTTTTTTCTATTGAAAGTACTTTTTTCATTATTGAAAAATAAAAACTCACAATGTTTGTACATTTTTTTAAACTTTTTTTCTCCTCTTATAGAATTAAAAACTACATAAGGAAAAGAGTATTCTTATTATTATTGTATATAGTAAATGTGTGTGTTTGTATACAGTATGTTTGATCTTAAAAGAAGAAAAAGAAGGGGAAGTGGACAAGAAACTTTATAAATGACTTTTTCAATTGTTAAAGTTTATATCATAAAATGAAAGACATACAAAGAAACAAACTTTGACAATCATTTTTGGGAGTTTTTTATTATAAATATATCATTTTCTTCGAAATATGAATTAAGGATAGAGACCATCATGGTTTTGACAAGTACAAAGATGTTTAGTTATCTCTTTTTTGGGTTACTGTAATTTCATCACGCGTAAATTCGTCGCCGACCTTTTTATAGCCGTTTTTTTGTCGCGGGTAAATACATCGCTTGCTTTTTATAGTCAGTCAATTTTGTGTTCTTCTTTTTGTCACGGGTATTTTTGTCACAAAAGCTTTTTTGTAGTGAAGTATTTTCGTCGTTCGTCTTTTTCTCGTCGGTATTTTTGTCGCGTAGCTTTTTTGTAGTGAAGCGTTTTCCGCGCGATTTATTTTTTTTACTTTGTAGACCTAATCTCGTTCGCTTAGTCGGGGGTACCATGGGGTTTAAATCATAGAGATACAAAGATATAGCGAGCTTATTCACTTTATCTGTATTTTGGGTCCAATATAAACAATGTAATTTTTACTACGTCATCGTAAGCTGATCATAGAGACAGAATCTATCTCTATGATCAGATTACGATGACGTAGTACTAATTACTTTTCTTATATTGGACACAAAAATACAGCTGAACGATGTTTCTCTGCTATTGAAGGGAATAAGCCATCTATATCTTTATTGTTTAAATCTACTGCTGACACTTTTTAGGTAGAAAAGACACGCAGCCTAAGAGTTTTGCATACCTAAGCCTTGGTTGTTCCGCGGGTGTACTATGGGATTGTAATCGACCACATACTCTTATTAAGGTCGAAAATACCAGGCCTAGTGTCTGAAAAACTCTTGAGCTGGGTTTTTTTACGACCCAGAAAGGTCTGCAGTAGATTTTGAACCCATATAGCACCCAGCTGAGGTCGGTGCAATCTTTTGAATTAGGGTATATATTTTTTAGGCCGGGTTTTCCCCCTTAAGAAGAGTCGGTGGTGGATTTTAAACCCATGGGACACCCGGTTAAAGTAGGCGCATACCTTTAGATTAAGGTCTACGAAAGTATTAGGCCGAGTGTTTTTCACCTTAATAAGAGTCGGTGGTCGATTACAATCCCACAGTACTCCCGGCGGAACAACCAAGGCTTAGGTGTGCAAAACTCTTAGGCTGCTTGTTTTTTCTCCCTAAAGAGTGTCAGCGGTAGATTTAAACCCCATGGTACCACCGACTAAGCGAACGAGATTAGGTCTACAGAATAAAAAATAAATCCCACGGAAAATGCTTCGCTACAAAAAAGCTACGCGACAAAAATACCCACGAGAAAAAGACGAACGACGCAAATACTTCACTACAAAAAAGCTTTGTGACAAAAATAACCACGGCAAAAAGAAGAACAACAAAATTGACTGACTATAAAAGAGCAAGCGATGTATTTACCCGTGACAAAAAAAACGGCTATAAAAAGGTCGACGACGAATTTACGCGTGATGAAATTACTGGACAACCTTTTTTTGTTATGTTAGAAGTTCTTCTGCTTCTTGATGCATATTATTCCGTTCATTTCCATTATTGCATAATTTTTTCAATAGTTTTTACATTTTTCTGAAGAAATAATACAATCATGCATTAAAATAATGAAAAATAAGGCCCCTAAAGCATAATGCATATATATATATATTAGGGGGTATTATAGAAACCTAATATTAAGATATCAAATGTCACCCCCCGCGAAAGTTGCGTCATAAGAAACTAAATGATCCTAGAAAAATTGATTTTGGTTTGAAAAAAATATAGTTCTACTAAATTTAGCTATGATCAATTTATGACTTGGTTATTTTTGCAAATTTTCGTCAAATAATATTTAGTGCCAATAAATGAACATAAGTGCTGACGCACCAACCATTTTTTAAATAACAGCTCCCACTAGGGTTCTTTTATAGTTTCAAGAAGGAAAAAGAAAAAGAGGGTACTCATGTTGATGTTTTAAGTTATTTTTTAAATACGTTTACTTTTCACATCTTAATTTTCATACAGTAACTCCCTTACATGTTTGAGAATATAAATCTATGACGTTGATTATATCCATAAACTTTTGCAGATAATAATATAAAGACAAAAATATTTTCGTATATTTTCGAAAAGTAGAGGCTCTGTATAGAGGCTACATCAAAATCTAATAAGCAGTCAGTCTTTTGATGAGATCGTCTTATCGACGGGAAAGCTTAAATTAATTTTTTCATAAATTGTGGCAAATGAACCAATATATTTCATTTTCATTGTCTACTTTGTTTTTAGTGTATATTTTTACGCTTGTATTGTAGAAAGAAATAAAAACATATAACCGAAAAAAAAAAAAAAAAAATTTGAATTAAATTTACGTTTTGTTCTTCTAAGTACAAGGGTACAACTGGAAGCGCTCCCTGGTGTGAAGAACTTGAAATTTTCAAAATAAATAAACACCTCCGGGGCTCCATTGGACAACTTATAGAATTATAGAGCAGATACATATTCAATATATACACATGCTATGCATTGAATACCAGAGTACCTGAAAGCACATTTAATATTGGACAATGTATAACAAAATTATTTAAGGAAATAATTTGCTATTGCCTTCCATTTCCTACAAAATCCAAGTGTATTCATGAATAATATAGATTGTATAATATGTATTAACTTTCAAATAATATCTAATAAAAAACAGTAGCAAACTAGAGGCATATATACACTCAGAGAGTGCAAACCTCCGCCGTCACGGGGTCCTTATGAACCTTCCGAGGCGGATTTTTCACGACTGGGGCGGCGTAGAGGGACGGGGAGGGTTCCCCTCGACGGAAATTCCGAGAGGAAGAAGCCTCGGCACCCGATTTCACAGCACAGCGACATCTATTGGCAGAGTAGGCTAACTTGAAATATTTATTTGTATTTAGCTCGTTTTGCATCTTAATTCTGCACTCAGAGATGCCAAAATTCAATCACTTGTTACTTTTGACATTTCCAACAACTCCACCAAGTTTCATCCGAATCCGTTCGGTACTTTTTGAGTTATCCTGCTGACAAACCAACAAACAAACAAACCAACGCCAGTGAAAACAATACCTCCTTCGGCGGAGGTAATTATGTACTTACTTGTCTTTTGTTATAAATTGTCCGATATTAAATGCATATGAAGAAGTCACAGAGCAGATACATAAAAAATTATCTCTCTTTCTTATCTTCCGCACTGAATACCGATCGGTACGGTATATATAATAAATCTACAGAATACCGATACGGCAGAAGGTATTACCAATACTGAAGCGGTGGTAGATTTTTCTACCGAATCCAGCTCTGATATATATATATAGATATATATCTCTATATAATACAGCACTACGTATCCCTTTGACACGTTATTGAGTGTCCCTACAAGAAATTCACCAGACAATCAACGGAGTTCCTTTTTGAGGAAGGAAGGAGGAGGAGATCAAGGGGCATTTATTTCCATATGAGGTGCTCTGACTAAATTTTCTCTCAAAAGGTTTCAGCCATGTTATTTATTATTATTTTATTCACAAGAAAGAGAAAAATTTGTTAGCCAATCTAAAGATATATAATGTAGATCCTATTTATAAAGAGAGGGGAAAGGGGATGCTTCTTCTTTTTTTCCTTCTGACTTTGATGTATTTCCATGAATTAGCTTTAACCCCACTGACGACAACAAACAGAATGAGAGAGGGGGGGGGGGGGATAAAGGATTTAGGAGCCAAGTAGCGATGTATGTATGTTAATAATTCTTGGGGTCAAGGTGTAGGGGGGGGAAAAGAAGAGGAAGCCAAATCATCCCTTGGATTTGATTTAATCCATCACCAATAAAGGAAACACCAATAAAGTAATCCACCAAGCATTGTATACAGCGATAACAACAAAATAATAAAAACATGGAGGCAGCAGCAGCAGCCCCATGGTGCTAAAAACAAACGAGGATGATAAAAATTGCCGGCTATTTTTCTTATGTGTTTTTTATCCAGCTCATTTATTAAGTTATCCTCTCTCCTTAGTTTTTCTATGTATGGACTTGGTGTGGTTGTGAATGCCCACCGGGCTGTCTTTCATTAAATTATTATGATAAATAAATGAAAACCAACATCCTTGATCCATATGATTTGTTGCCCCCTTCCTCTTTGGATGGTGGTGGGGTGGGGACTCTAAGGGAATCTGAGAATTGAATGGTTTTATACGTATATATTCAGGCACCTGCAGTTAGGCTATGACGTCATTAGTAAGATTTACAAACATGGTCCCTACAGTGAGATATAAAAATATAGAGAGCTTATTGGATTCTTCAGAGAATACGTCATTGTGTCCAGAATACAGCTGAATCGCGACGATGTTTTCTCTCTATTGGAGGATGGATCCTTCAGAGAAATACGTCATTGTGTCCTGAATACAGCGGAACGATGTTTCTGCTAATTGGAGGAATAAGCTCTCTATATCTTTATATCTCTATGGGTCCCTACCATAGAGATATAAAGATATAGAGAGCTGATTCCCTTCAATAGCAGAGAAACATCATCGTTCAGCTGTATTCTGTGATCCATATAACAAGTAATTTGATCTACGTCATCGTGAGCTGATCATAGAGATAGATTATTCTCTATGATCAGGTTACAATGACGTAGTACAAATTACTTTGTTTATATTGGACACAAAAATACAGATGAAGGAATAATCTCTCTATATCTTTTTATCTCTATGGGGTTTTTCTGCTAATTAGAGGGAATAAGCTCTTTTATATTTATATCTTTATGGGTCCCTACAGTGAGAAATAATCAATATAGTAAATCTAACCGATGACGTCAGTCCCTCATCAAGCGTGCCAACATATATATGTCCCAGTAGAGATGGGGATCCAGTAGAATCGTTGACTCGCTTGGTAAAGATCACATTCGTATCCCCTCCTAGGATTGACTACGATCGTGATCTATATCAGAAGAATCAACGACTCTGCTAGAAGAGATCAAAAGTGTTATCTTTTATAGGAGGGATGGCGACTTAAATATGGAGATGGTATGACGATGTATTCAAACTACTTTTATCATGTCTGATTTCTTATCAGCAGGGCTGTAGAATCTAGTAATATACACTTTCTGGGCATAAACGACCTTTTAACGCATATAATGCATATTTGTCTTTTTCTGCATATTTATCGCATATTTTGAACAAATTTGAGGAATATATATATTATATATTCAGTATTTATGGGTCTAAACTTCCCCACAATGGCGCCATGAGAAGAAAGAAGAGTGTTTACACGTGGCTACAAGACAGAGAATAATGAGTTCCCGCCCGAGTGCCTCACGAAACTGTTCAATGATCCAATACTGCCGGGTCAGCTGGCATTCATCAAGGGCAACTTTACTCAACTGGTACGCGCATTTCAAGCCTGCAAGAGCGCCTTCCACTGACGGAGAGCGTTGGAATCTTTGAGAGGGTACAGATGAGCTGACCGTTGAGCCCTTTGTCAGCAAGTTGAACAGTGTCCTTGAGAAGAACCCGGACTTCGAAAAAATTAAATTTTCCTCCAGAATTCTGAAGAGAGAGATATTGGAGCTCAAAATGATCCCGAATTGCCGTTCCTCTTCTCGTGCGCTCCAATTACCTCGCAGGGCTCTCAAGTTTTGAAGTGAGTTCAGAGTGAGATTTAACCAGCGTTCAAATATTTAAAAAAGTAGTGATGACGTTTTTTTTTAGAAAAGAAATTTCAACGAACGAACCGTGATAATTAATTGCGTTAGAAATACAATGTGAGGCGTGTAAGCGGGTGGAAATGCGTTGTGTCACACGCCAAATGCGTGAGACTTGAGAGCCCTGCCTCTGTGGACTGCGAAAGATCTTCTCCAACTAAAGTATCTTTTGTCTGACCAGCGAACCAGTTTGACTGAGAGGCATGTAAAAGATATGCTCATTCTTCAGTGTAACAATGATTACCGACATAATTTTTTATTTATTTATAATATATATGAGTTTTCCACAGATTGAGGTTATTTTTTTTGCTGATTTAACCTTTTTTGCATATTTTTTCGCATATTTAGTCATTTTTCCCCGCGATTTCTGGGCATATAGGGCATTGTTTTTGTTCCAAATTCCAACAGCCCTGCTTATCAGATGAGTATCAAATTATTATTATTATATGGCTCGGTGATATAGATACAATGTTTGTAAAACATTGTGTCGCTTTGCTTCCTTTAACACAAAAAATAAATTAATTTCCACCAATATAAAGAATAGAAATCGCCAAACGAAATAAATATGTTGTATAACATCGTTAAACATTATTACATATTTAATTCGTCATCTCTCCTAGAAGAGATAAGGATCGTAATCTCTACAGGAGATCAACGATTCTATCGGATCTCCATCTCAGCTGCGACACATATAATTCAATAAATGTTTGATTGTTGTATAAGGTTCTTTAGAGTGTCCTGGATACGAATTTTATATTGAGTATTCGGCATTACTGTACTTAAGTATGGAGCTAAAGTAGCGTCAGAGATGAAGTAGGTTTTTGTTTACCATTCGACGACAGAAGAGTCATTCCGTCCCTTCAAAGATAATCTATCCAAATCTGAGAATACATTTTATGAGGGGAAAATATGGAATAAAATTAGTTGAACAACATTTAAAAAAATGTATTAAAATAGTTTGTGGTTCAAAATGTGTTAGAAATAGTTCGTGGTTTAAAATGTATCTAGTAGTTTTTGTATTCATAATAAAAAATAGGCCAAATACAACATAATCGCCAGTATAGTCGATTATTAAATAAATCTCCAATTTAGAATTTCTAAATATTTTATATTGATTACTAAGTTTTATTGATATTTATTCTCAATCTCATACGGAATTTTTACAAATGGGACTGACATTAAATTTATAAAGCCTTAGAAAGCCAGAAAATCATTTATGTGTTTTTATTATAGAAATAATGTAATTTGAAGAGATTAAATGGCTGATATGCTATATTTTACACAGACAATCCATTAAATAGTGCCTTTGGCTTAAACTTTTACTAGTGTTGAAATGCATTATTCTACAAATAAGTTATAAGCTGAAATTTGTAATAAACTGTAGTAAATATATATATTAATATAAAGTTTTATTTATATTAAATAAATAGGTGTACATTTTTATATGCGAGAAAATGTATGAAAAATCACGTCAAAGTTCATTTATACCTATATATATATAGATGTACGGATATAATATATCTTTTGTATCACGCCACATAATTTTCGTCAATACCACACACATAACTATTCAAAACTGATGACTAGATAGTATAAGGAACGATCAAAACAACCATAGAATCTTTTTCGCTCTTAAAGCTCAGTTTCATGTACTTCAATTTCACTTTCTACTCGGGGACTGCTGAGATGATCCCGAAAACGAATGGATATCTTATGGTTAAAGGAGTCTGAAGCCGCCTCACAGAGCGACGTATCTTTCGCACAGAGTATCGCCTCTGAAACTCTTCGGCAACATTGGTGTTTTCTTTGGCCTCTGCTGATTTTCTAACGATGATTTGATCATCCCAGGGAGTGTCAAAGTTGAGCTCAAAAAACGTGGAGACGCTTTCACTCGCTTTGTAAGAATACAAATGGCTATCACAGAAATGACCATGAGGTTGAGAGAGCCCACTGCAATTGTTGCGAAGAAGACTCGGCCGAAAGGAAGGACATGTGGGTGCCCTCAATGATGATGCTGGGATCCCTAAAGGATAGAAAGGAAGTTAAATGTATATGAATTAGTTCTGGCATAAACGTTTTAAAAAATAAAATAAAAATATCAAGCTTATACTATCATCATCTTAATAAAAATATTAGAGATGGAAGTATTTTTATCATAAATGTAATTTAATTCAGCAAAAAAGTACACAATAAATTATTATTGTTATTAGAAGATGCATTTATTACTTCGTATCCAACATACTAACGGACCCGTTGAAGTACGTATCGATGCATGAAGAATCCTTTATTGGTCTATAAATCGGTAATCCGAAACTGATAAGAATCATTTTGAAATATGTAACAAGGGTGATAAATAAAAGTCGACTTAACCAATAATGGCAAAACTCATGAAAAATCATCTGCTACAATTTAAGCCAATGAATGCATCTAAAGAACTAAATTTCGTAAATTACATCCCCTTGAATCACATAGCATTGCATGGGAACATATTTAAAACAAGTTGGAAATTTAAAATAAGTATCAACATTATATTTCAAAACGTCCAGAAGATAATTATATTAATTACACTAAAGTTCTGGAGAGTTTTAGTACACAAAGAATAATTTATGTTTTTATAACTTGATATAATAAATTAAAGTGACTATTTAAATGCATGAGGAAACAACGTAATATGCATTAATATCTATATAAAATAATAATTGAATTCTCAATGGTATAATTGTTTTATTATGAAATTAGCATAGTCCTAAATAATAATAAAAAGACTTTTTGCACTAGAAAAATATTTGTATGATTTTTATGGACGAGCCTATTCTTTTATGTTTATGCCGATTATATATCCTATTTATAAGATATCCATTGCCTTTTTTGCTATTACTTTTTATATAAAACCACTTCCTATAATAAACGATTCAACATTGAACATAATTATTATTTTTTGCATGAATGTCTAATTATTTGTTCAGATTTCAATACCTTGGAGCCTTGAAAAGTAAAGAAGAACCGTTCCAAGGAGAGAGGCCCCATTCAGAGCGATAAAATAGAGTCCATAATTAGGTGTCAGCACAAGGAGAATGAGGCCAACGAGGAAGAAAAATATAACAAAGATAAGAGCATCTCCAGATGCACTTCCCGCATTAGACCAACAGAGGCCCTCATGATTCCGAGAGAAGCTTAAATAGTCCGCACACATATGATGGGATTTGGAAGCCCTTTGGATAAGGCCTCAGTGAAGATACCCTCCAGGTTTGCTTGGGATGACTTGGTCGAAGCGGAAGACTTCGTTGTAGCTGAAGTTAGATCGTGACTCTCCACACTGATGTAGCTCACATTAAAAGTTCTCAACCGATTTTGAGCTTGATTTCCCCGATGGCAAAGTATCTAGAAGAATTTAGTATTATTAATTTATGTATGATTCCTCAACGAAGCAGGGGCGGTCCCTTCCCTACTGAACATAGTCAACAGGGCCGGATTAAGACAGTCATGGCCCCTAGGCTATTTGAATGCCCCTCTCCTATATACATTTATTATTTACATTTGACGGTAATTACTAGAATAACATTACAATAGTTCTCATAGCTCATCGATAACCATATTTTTTAGTTGTAAATCAATTTCCTTTTTTTGTCTTATAATCAGAGTTATGATCCATTCATCGACAGAGATGACGAAGCAAAATAGACAATTATTTTTTCCATGCGTATGAACAGTTGACTTAATATACTATTAATAAAAGTGATATTGAATTGTCCATTCAAAGGATTCACAACTCATGGATCCATGAGAAAGAACAATTTGGGATTTTAAAAGATGAATTCTTCTCTCTCGATTGATTTGGCACTCACAGCTGCGAGTGAGAATGTAGAATGCCAACATTTTTTTCTATATTTCACTTTTTCTTCCAACCTATCACGTCTTTTTCCTAAAAGAAATAACCTTAATTTAAACAATAGTCCGACAAGCCCAAGGTCCCTCCACACTTGGACAATAGATTGCAGCCATATAGAATATAGAGTGCCGAAGTAACGTATGATGCGCTGAATATATGAGTATTATTTATTGGCTCCCACTGTTGGAGAAAAAGGAGCTCGATAGCCGTGCATGTTAAGCGTGTTCAACTCTCAATGTTGGGGGCGCAGGTTCGAATCCCGAGAGGGGATGGTCATTTTTGGTCTACCTCATTGATAAGATCCTAGGTTCGATAGACTAATTTTAATGCTATAATGCTATTTATATCCTATCGATGCAATTCTATTAAACCATATAGGCAAAAAAAAAAAAAGTGACAGAAAGAACTAAAGAGAGTGAGATTGCATACTATAATAATGAAATTGAGAGTGATATGACAATCATAAATATTTCATAAAGAAATATTTATCATATATACGAAGTCTTAGTTCATTCTGAAGCTGTCTTTCCCCTTACATTGGAGATACAACAATACCCCCTATGGTTCAACGCTACGATAACTTAATTCGGCACTCTATATTCTCTATGGCTACAACGAGAAAAAACCAGTAATCCTGAATGGTGCCCCCTGGTCCTTTATGAGAGGTTGTGTGAGTAAAAACCCTCATGGGACCAACAGAGGGAAAATAGCCAGTATAATAGCTAAACAAATGTGACAGCTCATTTTTAAATTGAAAGTTGATCTAACCTCATGAGAATTAAGAGATGTTTATGGTATTGATTGAAATGGGTTTCTCACTGGAGTGATCGGCGTTCTATATACATTAAGTTCTATGGACACTAACGTTTTATGGACCTTTTTGATCATCGCGCCTAATGCACGCTAGTGCCCAGGCGGCCGTTAAGTCCCAGCCTACGGCTGGAACCTACGTGCCCGCCTTTGGTCCCAGTTTGCCTCAACCCCATGTAAACCAGTCAATAGACTGCGATTGCTATATTCTTACAATATGTTCTATATACAAAAATGAGACTCTTCTGTGAATAGAGGCCCTATTATGAAGAGACTCTTTTTTTCTCCCAGAATAAAATTGGATACAGGGACACAATGTCTCCTTTTTATAAAATTATCCCCTGTATCTTGGTTCCTTCTCTGGGGTTTTGCCCCGCCACTCTTAGCTATAATTTAGCTATAAAGTCACCTATATTATACAATCCAAAGTTGTTATTGGACCCCCTGCGGGTTTTACTCTCCCCACTCTCATATCGTAGAGTTCGGGTCTAGAGATTTAAATTATAGAGAGCTGATTCCCTTCAATAGCAGAGAAACAGCGTTCTGTTGTTTCTGTGTGTCCACTATAA
>CP045899.1:877839-905339 GCA_013387185.1 Caligus rogercresseyi
AAGCCCATTTTGAGTACTTTTTCGTTCAATAAAGGAGTAATATCGTATATATTAGAGCCATAAGGTATATATGGTATATAGCTACGGTAAAGGTAAGGTAGGTTTCGTGAAGAAAAAAAACAATAAGATAATGTTTTTTATTATAATAAGCGGAACTTTGTTATGTTAATGCGGGAAAGAGACCTCCTTCCGACGAAGGATTATTATCAATTACGGACTTCTCGGATCATATGTGCTGGACGACATAAAAAAATATACATATATATCTTACATAATATGTATGATGCCTTCTCTAATGATGACCTACATGCCTTCTTAACCTGAGTATATAATCATTTTACTCTCCTATAAATACAACTTTTATATATATTTTTTTTTGTTTTGTATTTTTCTTCTTCTTCCGCCTCCACGAAAAGTTTTATTAATATTTTCTCCTTTTCAAAGAAGATCACGTTTCCACGTTTAAAGTCGATATGGACCTCACTTACTCCCCTGAGATATTATACTCCAATCTATATGTATTTAATAGAAAATTAAAGTCAACCCTACCTACATACAAGGTAAGAAGTATGGTACAACCCTTGATAGCATAATAATAATAATAATATTGAAAATGATCTTCTCATTTATGATCATTTTCTTATCTATTTGAATTCTCACGTACAGTTAGCATTTTTTATCTCCGTTTTTTTATGAGAGAACATGGAAATCAATAAGGAGGGGGGTTATTATTTGTCGTTGTAGGGAATAAATAGGACAAGAAGGTCGCTTTCGGTTTCAATCAAATATACAGTCGGGCTCGCTACTACTCGCCTATTCGCCCCTCGACATCTCGCAGTTATTTACTACGCGACCGACGGCTTAAAACGTCCCCATATGAACTCAATGGCAGAATTTTATATCAACATCGCGACCCCTCTATATATCGCGGTGATCGTGTAGTGGATCCGGGCCGTCGTGACTTGCAAGGACCTTTTTTTAACAATCATATAATTTTATTCAGTGACCAGACTAAAATAAAGGAGAGCGTTAGCTCAATGGAAACGTGCTTCGACTCTCTATGTCGAGTTTGCAGGCTCGACTCCCTAGAGGGAAAGGCAAATTTTGTATCAATCTCATACGATATATATTTTTTGCCTATGGTTCGATAGAATGCGTCCGACAGGAATTAATTAAGCATTATAGTATTAAAACTATAATTACAACATGTTTATCTATGTATCTTTTACACAATGCTTGTCTAGAAAAAAGTACTCTGAATATAAAAAAAGGCTAATTTTTTTTCAATCTCATACAGATAAGATTCTCAGTTGCATGGACGTATTAACACGCTATACTGCGTATTCAAATTCACGCAAATCGATCGAATCAAATCATGAAAAAGGATTTTACCATAGTGAATAGAAATAATCTTGTGAAAGTTTGAATGAAATCGAATATGGGACGTGTCTCCTCAACGGACTAAAACGTTATTTAGTAAACTTATGTAGTATTTTTTCCTTCGCTATTCGATCGTCTCTAATGTCATCATTATAAATGCTATTTTCTAACAATTTTTGTGCAAAATTTAGTTATGAGTGCAAGGATTTTAAATTTGTATTTATTTTTATGTAAATTTACGATTGAACGCGATATTAAAGTTAAGAAATAACAATTCCCAAAAAAGACACTATTTCGAAACATCATCTCTTTCAATTTTGTCTGTACATAAAACTAAATACTAATTTGGAATCCTTGTAATCATTCGTACATTTTGCGGCAAATGGTTTAAAAATAGCCTTTATATTGAGGACATGAGAGGCGATCGAATGGTGAACAAAAAAAAATAATACATAAGTTTACTACATTACTTTTGGGTCCGTTGAGGAGACATTTTGATGTACATAAAAACCAATACTAATATATATATATATACATTTATATTTTTTGTTGGTCTCCCTTATACTCTAAATAACTAATAATAATTTTTGGCACCTAACGTTTAGATATCAAAAAAAGTCTTATGCCTTTTGGCCAAGAATTCGAAAGTTTCTGTCACAAATAAATTAAATGCAACTTTTAAAATACAGCATACCTTAATTTATTTATGTAAGTACATAAGCTAACAAAACTATTTCATATTCTAGGCCTGGATTATGATATATTATGTGTTATTTTGGCTTAAGTAGATAAATAACAGTAGAAGAGAAATTAAGAATTTGAGGAAATACCTCACTATTGTTGATAATATTTTGATTCATAGGGTAAAAATATGTAATCTCAAATATATACCTATATATATATTTTTTTTTCCTATATGGTTCGATAGAATTGCATCCGATAGGATATAAATAAGCATTATAGCATTAAAATTAGTCTATCGAACCTAGGATCTTATCAATGAGGTAGACCAAAAATGACCATCCCCTCTCGGGATTCGAACCTGCGTCCCCAACATTGAGAGTTGAACACGCCTTAACACGCACGGCTATCGAGCTCTTAATATCAAATATTTGAAATTCCCCTTTATTATAGTTTATTGTGACTTTGAATATGAAATAATAAAAAAATCCACAAAATCAAAAATACAATAAATAAATGATTGAAAGTTCCTTAGAAGTAATCAAAACAAACCTTAAGAATCTGAAATTGAGTATATCTATAAATATATATATGTTAAAGCCTTCAAAAGCACCCCCAAGATATCCTAAATACTAACCTCGACCTTTTATTAGTTACTTAGATAGCAAATACATATAGCTTACTTTTTTTTACACAAATCTTCGTTGAAAGAACCCCTTCCTCGTTTTTTTATAATACACTTTATGGGTTGATATGTAAGAATGTTTTATGATTACACAGGGGCTCAAAATCTTAGAGACGTTCTTAATTTCCGGTCTAGCGATTATTACTATTGATTACATATTACTTGTGTGTGTGTGTGTGTGTTATATAAGTATTTATGTATGTATTATTCTCTACTCTATAATGGAGAGCGAGGCCATTAACTAGGAGAGGCATTACGAAAAGCTCATTGGAGGCGGATTTGTATATACATTTTATTGGAAAAAAGTTTGATTGCTTAAAAAATAAAGGATTTTTAAGAGCGGACTATATTTTATAAATAGGACTTGCTTAGTATAAAGCAACCCGAATACATAAATTGTGTATAGTATACATCAAATCAATATGGTATTCACATAAGCATATCTCTTTTGTGTTTCTTTTAATTTATTTTGCTATATGTTTCGGATAAATTGTATTTATTTTCTGTGAATTTATAACATGGCTTTCTCTTTTTTTAAATCTGTAGTTGCCCTTTGTGTAAGAAAAACATTAAAAATCCATAAAATGCAAATATGGAGAAAACAATTTATACGTAGATAATAATTAATAACTAATATACATTATTAATATTTGTTCGCGATATACTTTAATGTTAATAGAAGTAACAGAACTAATATAATACACACACACACCACATATATATATATAAATATGACCTCCCAAAAAACACCACTTGTTTAGTTCTTTATATATACCCAGCGATTCTGGTTCATTGTTTGATGCTGAAAACGGGTATTATAATAAAGAAATCGCTAGCATGTTAGAAATCGGACGTCACTGGTGTCAAAGGTTTCGTTATGAAGCAAAACGTTTTTTATTATACTTATGTTGAAAAAAATAGTTTTACAAAATTTAGTTATGATCAATTAATGACTTTGTTATTTTTTGCAAATTTTCGTCAAATAATATTTAGTGCCAATAAATGAACATAAGTGCTGACGCACCAACCTTTTTTAAATAACAGCTCCTACTAGGTTCCTTATAGTTTCAGGAAGGAAAAAGAAAAAGAAGGTCCGCAAGTGATGTTTTTAAGTTATCTTTTAAATACACTACAATAACCATTTAATCTTATTTCATCAAACCTGTTTTATTTTTATAAATTTAAACACCGTATCAGATTCTCAATTTCACTCTTTGGATCTATCAGTCAAGTGCCTTTAACATAAAATGGAAACTCGGACACTGAAAAGTGCTTAAGCGAGGCACTGGGTATTGGTTATACTCTAGAAATTTTCAAACCAGGTCCATTCCCGTTAACCGAAGAGGTGATACGGCACTTTTACTTTCATCTTTGGTCTTTGGGTAGAACGGACGCGCAGCTAGCTGCCCAGAGCACCGCCGATTCCTTACTATATATATAATATATATTATATATATTATAATATATAATATGATATTTATATATAATATATATACATATATATATATATATATTAATAATAATAATATATATATGTTGACCAAAATGTCTATAAGTCAATAGTACTACTCTCCCCCAAAAATTGATCTTTTGATATGAGAATATACGATTACCATTTGGTAACGGCAGTTAGTGTACCTGGATAGGAAGATAAAAAGAAGGGAGAGAGTGAGGACAAAATACTCCCCCCTTCTCTTTCTCTTTCTATCCAGGTAACACTAACAGAGTTACCAGAGGTAATCGTATATTTCTCATATCAAAAGATCATTTTTTGGGGGAGAGTACGTATTTGCTTATATCTCTTAAAATATAGCGATTTTTAGAACACAAAATATATCAAATGAAAAGCTTGGTTAACCAGCTTTATATTTGGTATACTAAATCATGTCATTTAATAAGTAGAGAGTTATATGCACATTAAAAAAGAATCTCGCGTACAAAATAACGCATATAAATGATTATAAAGCGTCAGAGATAGTAAAATTTTGAGAGGATACCTTGAACGCACATCTAAGAAACACATTATGATTTATTTTTTTCATAATCGATTTCTTATAGGTCAATACAGGCTCTGAATCATATGATGTAACTCAGATTGTACTGAATTCTGAATTGATAGAATGCAACCAAGGTCATTTTTGGAATTATTATCTAAAGTTTTACTAACTTAAAAGTACTATTTACTACTGAAGCGAACAAGTCCATCTTCTACAGGCGAGTGAAGTTAATTGATACAAAAAAAGCTATGAAATAAGCTAACAATACTCACTCCCTTTCTTGCTTTGTTTTTTACTGAAAACTTTTGTTTTATTAAAAAACATAAAACATACGTCTGGTAATAAATTAGATTCCTTTAAATTAATAATTATATTGAAGTCTGTAACGTCCCCCATTTTGAAGAAATTTGCGGAAAACTATCATTTTACTAATTTTTTAAAACTTTGCCCTCGTTGCGCGACCTCGTAATGTTGACCGATTTTCTGTTCAAACTTTGTATGTCGTCTTCTTTTATCACCAAGAAACAGAAAATGGCTCAAATCGCTAACATTTCAAACATTTGAAAAATAAGAACAACCCTAATATATATATATATATATTTATATATATATATATATATATATCATAATATCAGGTAATCTTAGGACAAATCCAACTTGATCCACGAGAGATGGCTAAAGAGGAGTTTCTTGAGCACCACCAGCATGTGGAGATTGGTCAGGAAAGACCTAAGGTTTTCCCTTATAAAAGAAGCCAACGTCAGATTCTGTCCCAGGCCAAGCATCTTACCCGTGGAAGGAAAAATATTCAACAACTCTCCCAAGACAAATCGCCATGTAGTTCTCTGGACAGATAATAAGATTTTCACGGTCCAGGCCACACACAACAGTCAAAATTGACCGCGTTTTGGCCCGAAGGAGGATTAGGGCATCCCCGTGAGCTGAAGATGGCCTTTAGAAGGCAGTAAGCCACCCTCCCGTTGGACGGGCGTGACGTCGGACGGGAAGAAGGCCCCGTTGATCTCGTCGAGGAGGGGTGAAGGTCAACCAAGTGGTTTATTTATACTTCTTTTCCCGAGAAGGTAGTCCCATGGTACAAAGAGAGTATCCAACGACACGTTTAGTGTTCAGCAAGATGGGGCTCCATCCCACACCAGCAAATTGGTTCAAAGCTTCTGTAATTACTATATTTGCTGATTTTTGGCCCTAGGACTTGTGGCCATCATCCTCCCCAAATCCGGACCCCCATGGACTTCTCGGAATATAGTCCATTCTGGTGAAAGAGGGTGTGTAGCAAGTCCTGGCCATCTCTGGAGATTGTAAATTAAGAAACTGGCTTTTCAGCATGGGGCCTCCTTATTTGAGACGAATTATTCTGCCTGTGATGCCCTACCGTTAGGAGGCTCAAGGCTGTAGTAAAAGGCCAAGGAGGGTATGTGGAAAATTGAACAAATATTTTTTAATTTTCTATATATTAGTTTATAAGCAATTTATTGTAATTAAATATAAGTAATAATAAATTTCTTTTTTTATAAAACGAATACTCCCAAGACACTTATTTCAAATTCCATGACAATTATGCCACTATGAGCCCAATGGTCCACTGAAGGTATATTTTTTTGGCAAAAACTGTCATGATTTTAAAAACCCCAAGGACTCATTCGCAACAGGTTGCCATATTTATAGGTGGTAAAACCAATTGTCCTTTGGCAGTTGGATTTGGGCCCTCATTAGGTTATAACACCAAATGTTCCATAGGATTACGTGAAATCCCCAGCATCCTTACTCTATCATCCATATGGTTGTATGGTTAATACCTACATGCATTCTATAATCAAAAAGCATAAACATAGGAAACATAAAAAGAAATAATAAAATAAGTACTTTAGTTTTATCGTTATTGTGAATGAATCGTATGTTTCATAAATTGCTGAGTACTTAGCTATGAATGAATGGTCTTCGACTACTCAAGTTCATATGTACTTTTGTGTAGTTACTATAATAGTAATAATAACTGGAGTAATATCGTTAATATAGTCTTATGACCTACGTATGTATATGTTCCATAGGTATAGGTAGGAAAAGCATAAGTATTTTATATATTATATTATTGCATACAGGTCCGTTAAAATGAAAGTAATATAATTCATCTTATAAAATTGCCCATAATCATAATATATATTTTTTCATGGTAATTAATTTAAAACTAGAGGCATATATACACTCGAGAGTGCAAACCTCCGCTCGTCACGGGGTCCTTAGAGCCTTCCGAGGCAGATTTTTTCACAGACTGGGGCGGCGTAGAGGGACGGGGGAGGGTTCCCCTCGACGGGAATTCCGGAGGAAGACGCTCCCGGCACACGATTTCACAGCACAAAACATCTTTTGGCAGAGTAGGCTAACTTGAAATATATATTTGTATTTAGCTCATTTTGCATCTTAAGGAAGCACTCAGAGATGCCCAAAATTTAATCACTTGTTCCTTTTGGCATTTTCAACAACTCCACAAAGTTTCATCCGAATCCGTTCCGCACTTTTTGAGTTATCCTGCTGACAAACAAGCCAACCAAACAACAACCATACCTCCTTCGGCGGAGGTAATAAATAATTATACTAGAGGCATATATACACTCAGAGATTGTGTACCTCCGCCGATCCCCACAAACTCCTATTCAAACATTCTCTCCCTTTTCACACGCTCCCGATTTTCTATCTCTAATCATTGTTTCCTCTCTCTGTTAGCTCATTTTGCATATTAAAAAAGCACTCAGAGATGGGAAGACGGAAGAGTTTAAGCTACGTCACTGGGTTTAACATAGTCCTGAGCTGATATATGAACAATAATACGTCAATGAATATTTGTTTAGCGTTTTGTTCTTTCCTACTCCCTTAATAGAGACCCCATTTCATTATTATTAGTAGTAGTATTTTGCTCATTTTGCATATTAAAAAAGCACTGAGAGATGCCAAACATCTTAATCACTTAGTTCGCTTTTGGCATTTCCAACACTTCCACAAAGTTTCATTTGAATCCGTTCAGTACTTTTTTGAGTTATTCTTCTGACAAACAAAACACAAAACGCCAGTGAAAACAATACCTCCATTCGGCGGAGGTAAAAATGTCAAAAAGATCACTAAAGTACAAGAAGCTTGATCATGTGATATCTTATAGATCGCTCTTTGTGCATACGTAAGGAGTGCATAACTTAAATTTGCTAATAATCGGACTAATAATAAAAATGCACTGCTCCTGCAAGGATTGCGGCAAATTAAGATTAACTCCGGAATTCTGCATATGCTGAATGCCAGAAACTTCACTTCCTAAGAAAATAATTACCTTCAACATTGCCAACGTGGTTGAAACTTTGTGACAACCGTTGATCTGTTTGGAGTTACTTTCTCGAATTTTTTGAAAACCTCTCTGAACGCGTGCCCTTGAAATGGCTATTTCAAATTGTAAAAAGCCGAATTGACAAAAAAACTTGCCATCGGAATACTGGGGTCAGGTGGAAGAATTTCGCAAATCTAATGATCAACAGCTGCAAGATATTAGGCTTTTGGCATCACAATTCTAAACGTGTGACGATTCATCGTGGGAATTGCGGGAAATATTATCAAGTAACATCCCTCCCAACACTACAAGAAATTTCAACACTGGCTATTCGAATACACAAAAAAGTTTTTAAATAAGTAAATTTTCTTAATTAGACTTTTAATACAAAATATTGGTTGTCCTGAAATTTTAAATTAATTTTTTATTTATATAAAATGACAAAATATATTTTATATGATTTGTTGTTTGTTTAATGTTTGTTTGTTCGTGTTTTTTTAATTTGTTTTGATACATTGTTTTGGAATTTTGTTAGCTTTTGTTTAGAGTATTATTTTATCTATACTGTTTAATATATATATATATATCGTTTTATATAAATACTCTAAATAAATAAAGGTCCAAAAAAAAAAAAAATTAGCACCAGTATTTACTAAAAGGCACTTCAACTAAGCTTCTTCAACTAGGATTTATATTTCCACTTTCGAGCCTTATATTTAAATTCCTTATTGGTATGAGCTTTATAAATCTTACTCGCAAACTCATTACTTTCTTTGTTACAAGGTTATTTTTAATTCTATAGTTTTGTGTCTTAATCGTCTAAGTGAAGGTTAGTAATACCATTCTTTAATTATTATTATCTTTATTCATGAGGAGGCCCATGAGGTCCACAACTTCAGTGGCGTACCCACTTGGAGGAGACAGCTACTTTTGCATGTCACGCAATTCTGTGTGAACTTATCTAAGGCCTTGATGTCGGCCACTACCCTTCACACAGCCGGACCGCAGCTAGGGCCATTGGACGCAGCAGTCCCCATATAATCTGCATGAGCATTTGTTTTTATTTGTTTGTATTTATTTTTCTTTTTTATATAATTTTATTGTTTCTTTATTTATTTATATATTTTAGACTAGTTACAATGTAACTAATATGCCCATGGCAAAAATATACTCGATTACACACTTCAAGCTTTCAATCAAACACCTTATTTATCTGATCGTGTATTGCATATTTCTAATTAACTATAACAATCCGATCGGGGTATTAATGGCACACTCTATGTTTAGAAAAAAAGGATAGCGACAGAACGGTCTGAGTTTTCATACTTTTGATCATCAAATATGGAGAGTGATGTGGCCATTACGGATGTCTTCGCAATCCCTATTTTATAGAGAAAAAAATAGTATATATATAATATATATATTGAAGAAATGGACCAGGAAAAGCATGGACCAAGAATAAATTGACCAAGATGGAAATGAAAAATAATGACTGCATGGAACAAATAGACCAATATTTGGAGGAATACACCAAATTATTGCTTCAATACTATTTTTATACAAACTGGTAAATTTTTGCCATAAAATGATAATATTTTTTGAAACTTTTAAATAAATACTCTTTTTAGGACCATATTTTTTTCGGTCGGCCATTTCTTCCGAATATATATATTTATATTAAATAAATGATTTTATTTTTGAAGTTTTAAATATATGCTTTCTTTTAGGCCATATTTTTCGCGGACTTTCTTCCTAATTATATATATAGAATAGATCGATTTAGTAATTGCTCTCTTTTGGCCATATTTTCCTTCACCATTTCTTCCAATATATAATTAATATATAATATATATATATATTATATATATATATATATATATATATATATATTATAATATATATATATATATATAATACTATATATATATTATTTATATATAAATATCAATAATATATTTCCTCAAGAATGTAAAGCTAACAAACACCTTGATGTTCAGATATAGGTTATCTATAGTATGGCCTCTCGAAATTTTAACATCGGTTAAAGAAATTATGCAAAACGTAACATGCATCTCTGGAGTTATTTATATTTTTCTTTGTGAATTAACATACACATTAGTTATTTACCACTCCGTATTACCCATCTTGCATTGCAATGACTGAATTGATTGATGAGGCTTTATGAGTGAGTAAGTATGCCTCCAAGGCCTAAAGGGAAAGCTTCTCTAGAGGACGCTGTTGCAAGGTTAAAATATGTCTGCTGTTGATTATTATTCTTGTTCGTTTTATTTTTCATATGAAAAGGGCATGCGTAGAAAGAGTCTGACAGTTTCGCAACATTGAGACGAAATACTGAATCAATGTCTAGGCCGAAGGTAGTAGTTACTTAGGTAGGAATCAAAACCGGTTTTTTAAATCATCTAGGAAGAAGTAGAAGAAAAATATTTTTGAAAATATTTGAAATCTATACTGGATTCAATATGATGGGTGCATATATATTTGCTACGATCTTTTGGTTTTGATATGGGTACATAACAATTGTAACGCATGCATGCTATATTTTTGATCAAGTGTTGTTTGGGTATTATTTTTTTTCTTCTTACTGCCATATATTGACGAGATAAAAAAATAAAATTTTAAAATATTTTTTTTAAAGGACAACCATATTTTTATATTAAAGTTCATGAGGTTTTTTTGGAGTATATTATATATAATTGTAGTATATATATGTATTGGTATGTACTTTATATATAAATCATAAAGATAACATATATTTTTTTACATATATATATTATTTATATTGGAGGAGGAAAAAAATAATTATATTTAGTAGATTGTTATTTTTCTGTATAAGTTTTTACTGTATTATTAGTAAAAAATTGATTTTAAAGGGCTAAAAAATTATACAGTAACACTTTAATTGGTCAAAAATATGACTTGACCCGAGCGTCTAGCGATAACTAAGGAACACACATTATTATTTATTTTCATTAGTTTTATCTTTTCAACAGATTACTTTTGCCGTTATAACTAGTGTTTTGGGGCTACTGGGACATATTTTATGTTATTTATTTAAAAAATAAAAAACTTCCTCCATTCTCATAGATATTCAATACATCAGCTTTTTTATATCCGATGAATATCCATAATTTGATACTCTTATTTCTAAACTTACAGAAGCCAGTAAAGTTATTTTACTGGATTTAGTATCCTTTGAGTTATGGATCAAATGATCACGCATAATCAAATATACCGAAGCTTATTACCCTCCACCGAAGGAGGTATTGTTACCTCCCGCCGAAGGAGGTATGTTCACTAGCGTTGGTTTGTTGGTTGGTTGGTTTGTCAGCAGGATAACTCAAAGTACGGAACGGATTCGGATGAAACTTTGTGGAGTTGTTGGAATTCCAAAAGGAACAAGTGATTAAATTTTTGCATCTCTGAGTGCAATTACGATGTAAATGAACTAATACCGATAAATATTTCAAGTTAGCTACTCTGCCAATAGATGTCGCTGTGTGTGCTCGTACTCTTTGAAATCAGGTGCCAGGAGCGTCTTCCTCTCGAGACATTTCCGTCGAGGGGAACCCTCCCCCGTCCCTCACGCGCCCGCCCCAGTCGTGAAAAATCCGCCTCGAAGGCTCATAAAGACCCCGTGACGGCGGAGGTTTGCACCTATGAGGATGTATATATGCCTCTAGTTTCTTATGAATTTTACGTTTGTCATCCCCGAAGGAGGTATTGTTTTCACTGGCGTTTGTTGGTTTTGTTGGTTTGTTAGTTTGTTGGTTTGTTGTTTGTCAGCAAGATAACTCAAAAAGTACAGAACGGATTTGGATTAAATTTTGTGGAGTTGTGGAAGTGCCAAAGGAAGAAGTGATTAAATTTTGGCATCTCTGAGTGCAGATTAAGGCGCCAAATGAGCTAAATACTACTAAATTTTCAAGTTAGCCTACTCTGCCAATAGATATCGCTGTGCTGTGAAATTGGGTGCCGGGAGCGTCTCCCTCTCGAATTTCCGTCTAGGGGAACCCTCCCCCGTCTCTCTACTACGCCTCCCCAGTCGTGAAAAATCCGCCTCGGAAGGCTCCATGACGGCGGAGGTTTGCACTCTCTGAGTGTATATATGCCTCTAGTTGTAGTTGAAATGCTTTATATTTGTCCATTGAAAAGATGTATTTTTTTATTTCAAAATTGTTGATTTTCATCATTAGTACTTTTAATGAGCTTTTATTTGATAGTAAGAAAAATATTTGTTGGAAGGGTACATCAATATTCAGGCTGGTGGACTTACTAAAGAACTACTACTAATAATAATAGTGAATACTCTGTTTGAGTAAATATTCTCTATAATGAAGAAGAAATGCACTCAAAAAGGAACTTGTTCTTCATTTAGTCGCATAGAAAGCATTTGTTTCGGATAAACAACATCATATTAAAGTCGATGATTATACATCAGAGTTTATCATAAGTAAGAACCACTAATTACCTATATATCAAACTAGGCACATATATTATATCTATAAATATTGCCACCTTGTTTGTTAATCTGTATTAAACATGCATGAAGTGTAATATTTTTTTAAAGTAATTAGACTCGTTCTGTTTTACTACAGCTTACATAAAGGGGGGTTTAAAACCCTTTAAATTAAATAGGCTACTAAGGATTTTATAATATAAAAATGATTTTTCATCAAAGGATTTATCAATCTTTTTTGTTTTGTCCATATGTTAGTGGGGCAATTACAAATATACTACTTCAAGCCATATCACACATATAATAGTATATAAATTAAACAATAAATGCATAAGATAACAATAACGACTACGTACAAAAGTGAATAATATTATTTATATTTATATAAAGTATATACAGAGGCGGTCCTGGCGACTTTTACGCCCTGGGCGAACACTCCATTGGCGCCCCCCTCCCTCAGGGTTACAAATAACACTGATTACAAGCCGCATCCACATCCCGAAGCCGCTCGAGCTGCACTGAGCTCGGTGCGGCGTCCGGCAGAAATAGAGATTGGGACGCAGTGTGTGGAAACGCTCTCATTATTTTCTTCTGACACACACACACAACCTGTATACATGATTCTGCAGCAAGTTGACGTGATAGTCGCCCCAGCGACCAGTCCACTAACTTGACTTCGAAATTAGCTGTTTTAGAGTAGAAAACTGGGTTTTATTTTTGTAAAATGGCGCCCCCAAATAGATTGCGCCCTGGGCAGTCGCCCACATTGCCCATAGCAAAAACCGGCCATGAGTATATACATATAGAGAAAGTATACCCTGATTCAGCCAGTAAGAACATGTATGAAACTCTTAAGATTTTATGTACATGTAATATATGTACACATTAACATAACTCGGGCTTTAACTCATGGCGAAAGGGAAAGATGACTTTTAAAAGGCAAGGCGGTCTTACTTAGAAAGAGTAAGTGAGCATAGAAGTAGAAGCGCAAGACAGTCTTTTTTACCTGCCTGTCTGACATCATTACGTCTACGACCACCACCTGGAGGAGTCCTGCTACTCTCATGAATATCAAGCCATGCAAATGAGGGCTGGCGATGAAAGAAGGTTTTTCATTGGTTGAGGAAGAAGAAGAAAGGAATAGAGAGAGGGGGGGGGGTAATATTCTTATACTATTAAGAATACAGACTATTGAAGACTATTCAAATTACCTGACGAGGAAGAAGAATAAGGAAAAAGAATGAATATTCAAAGCTCCGCCTTAAATGAGAACCCCCCCCCATCAAGCGAACAAGGCCAAGTAAGGTATGTTCATACTTAGAACCTCCCACATTTGCATAGAGACCATCAGGTAATAATATTATTAATAAAACAAGTGGAAGTAAGCTTTATTCTATTATATGCATATGTAATCCATAACAAACGCCATTTTGAATAAAATCTTTTTTTTTGTTTATATGGTTCGATAGAATTGCATCCGACAGGATATAAATAAGCATACTAGCATTAAAATTAGTCTATAGAACCTAGGATCTATCATATATGAGGTAGACCAGAAGTGACCATCCCCTCTCGGGAGTATTCGAACCTGCGCCCCAACACTGAGAGTTGAATACGCCTTAACACGCACGGCTATCGAGCTCCCTTATATATTTATACACTATATGTATACTGTTTATAGCAAATGGATAGGCAAAAGTAAAAGACACAACTCTCCCGAATCCATTAAGTAAAATTTTGAACGGTACTCCACTGTTGAGAGCTCAAATGTGACTCATATTGATCATCGAAAAGATCCTCAATTTCGATGGTTTAGTTTTAATGCTATGATGCTTAATCATATCCCATTGGATACTTTAAAAGTATAGAACCAAATAGGCCGAATAATAATAACAATCATTTGTCGCGCCGCTAGATGGCGTCACTGTAATAATTCTTTTGATCAGTATATTGCATATATTTATTTGTTTATCTATATTAGTGTTACCATCATACACATGTTTCGGCATTCAATTACTTTTTTTAAAGGAAAAAAATATTTTGTTCGAAATACAGTTCACTAAAATCATATTACAATTAATAGTATATAATAAACAAAAGAAGGATGTTAGAATGATATAAAATGAGGCAGTAATAATGATAAATAAATACACGAAAATAGGGCAAAAACACAAGAGGTGTGAAGCTCCATCAACTCCTCCTCGAACCCAGCACCATCGTTGGGGAGTTTAGACCGTGATGGCCGTGCATTTTATTTGAAAAAATTTAATTCGAATACAGAGCGTAAGAGTTCTTTGTTTCTTGAGATGACACGATGAAGGCCCACTCCGTTCACTCTCGAGGCATAAAGGATCCTTTGAACAATATAGATTAAATGCTCAATCTCAGAGGTTTCCATATTGGATGGTGATGTTGAAATGAGCTAGTCTGAAGGCAACGGCGATATGTTGTATTCTTCGAATATTATCTTCTCCATCATTTTAATAGCTGGGGTAACTCTTGTACAGAAGTAGAAGAAATGGAATGATTACTTTATTGTTTGCTATGTGTAACGTTCTTTGTAAAAAAAAACTTACAGCACAAAGGTAGAGTAATTAAAGTATTTATATTATATATTACATCTTACACTCTATCACATAATCGATATTTTGATATCTTGTAGGTATGTGTTATAGAACATATTTTTAAACAGTAACTGATATAAACTTAAATATTTATTTTAAAAAACGACTGAATACTCTAACTAACATGTTATTAAAGATACTGAGACCTGGTAATGCTTCTACTCAACGACGGGGGCGGCGGTGCCAGGAACCCGGTTGGTGATTTCGTCTTCCTCATCCCGAGGAAGCCCATGAGGTCCACGACTCCAGTGGCGTACCCGCTAGGAAGGAGACAGCTACTTTTGCATGCCACGCAATATCAGTGTGGAACTTGTTTTAGGCCTTGAGGTCGGCCACTACCCTCCACACTGTCAGGACCACAGCTAGGGCCATTGGACGCAGCGTCACCATATAATCCATTCTGCACGGGCATTTGTTTTTATTTGTTTTTTTTTTGATAAATATTATAAATTTATTTTTATTTATGTATTTATTTTTAGACTAGTTACAAATGTAACTATGTGCCCCATGGCAAATATACTCGATTACACACACACTACTACAGGGTGTAAATCAAAATTATAGAACAGTTCTTTGATATATATATATATATATATATATATATAATGAATACATGAAGGATAAATTCATTTCTTCTTATATCCAAAGAGAAAGGATTGAACCCCCCACGAGAAAGAAAATGCCTTTACATATCGACAACGGATAAATACAGAAAATTATTGTCATAATTGGTTGTCTTTTTGATCATTCTTACATATTGTTTGACAAGGAATCAAAACTTTTAGAACAGAAAAAATGGAGATAATAAACAATGCCCATACTGATGTCAATATGATCAAACACAAAGTTTTTGGTCTGTTCTGTACATATAAAGGGGTCTACAATTATCTCTAAAGCGTATGAACATATTATTATTATTATTGATATCATAGTTATATAAAAGTTTGTATACATCTATATTGTCATGTGTTCATCGGTCAATATAAATATTGTTTTTTGACTTTCCGGACATGTACATAACTTTTTGATAACTCACGTCAAAATACTTTTATATTGATTGAAGAATAAAAAATGTTCATTATGTCATTTAAAGATATGTCTTGTATTAACTTGTTAGAAATATATCTTAAATATCCTTTGCAAGTATACTATTTTTTGCAATAATCAACAGCTGATACTTTCAGACATCAGTGTACATTGAATAAAGTTTTTGAGACGATGATGACTGAATCCGTATGTTTTGTATGGATTTATTTTATTTGAGGGTCGGATTATAATAAAGGATGATATATTTAATTAATTTTAATCATAAAAGGTTCACATACAATCTTTGAGAACTTCTTTGGTGATTTATTTATTTTATTGTTGTATCTGAAAAGTGGAGGTGACAATAACTTTGGAAGATTGTTATATTTCTTATAAATCTACCGCTTGAAGGCGGTATTAGAAGATTTTGAGATTCTTCGGCCGCGAGTGCATATTTTTCGATTAAAATTCTGATAAAAATATGTACCGCTCCAGATCAACACAAATTTATCAATTGGAAGCAGTATTTGGTGTCTGTATTAAAAAATTTAAAAAATATCTGTATCAGTAGCAGATATCTATTGCAGGTAATACCGATATAACAAATTTCTGGCCATATCAGTCGATTGTTCCAGCTCTTATGAATAAATAGTTTTTAATGTTAATATTTGTATGATAATTCTAGAAGTAAGTCATCTAATAAACCATTACAAGTCATCTTTCAACTCTATAAAGAATGTAGAACAACACCAAGCTTGTTTAGCTCTCTATAATTATTTTAGTTCCTTGAGCAACCAATTACTAATTCAATTGTAAAATATTATCAACAAATGAGTTTATGTTGTTCATTGTCATACATTGCAACTAAACTATTTGTGTAACATTCTGATATCATGGTTTAAATGCCTGTCCAACTCCTAGGAAACGAAGGTCAGCTTAAACCTTGCCCAAAATAAGATATTTGTTCAGATACACAAAACCAAAAACTAAAATATCTATTTATATCCACGCCAAAAATGAAATAAATCCATTGAGTTGTTTTTATGATTTGATAGAAAGAGGCCATAGGTTCAATGGACTCATTCTAATACTTTCATATTTATTCACTATATCTACATAGATGAAACTCCATCGGACCAAGTAGATAAAAAGATAATAATTATTCATTTATTTTACTGTTTAAAGTAAATTAATTGTTAATGCATTGAAATTTAATTATATATATGTATATAAACATATATGTATATATACATATATATCAGGAAACGACCAGGACACTTTTTTTCGCCGGGACATAAATTTTTCAAGCTGGGCCGGGACTTCAGTATATTTTAGTTCCTTCGTCATTCTGAAAGTGACGACGTTTTTTTTTAGAAAATAATTTCCTAAAAAAGTCCCGGCCCGGTGATTTTTAGACAGGACCCGGGCCGGGTCGTGTACCCGGTCGTTTCCTGATATATATATATATATATATATATATATATATATATATATATTATATATATATATATATATATATATATATATATAATATAAAATATATATATACATATATATCAGGAACGACCGGGTACCCAACCCGGCCCGGGTCCTGGCTGTTTTTTTTAGTTTATATATATATATATCCGTTGTATAGTTATTCAATTCAGTCATCGGGTTAATGACATATATTCTGTTTAAGAACGGAGATTCGACTCTTATGTTCTATATATATTAATATTTTTAAAGTGGCATGAACGGAACAGCTCACCAGAAAAACTTTTATGAGACCGCTTTATCATACCCAAAGAAGAAAAACGAATGGATAGCTAAATTTGCATCAGAGAATAACTTATAGCATATAAGGAAGCCAGCATACATAAGTTATCTTATGAAACTCCTCTTAACAAAAACCCTTCATATTTTGGAAAAAATCATACTGTGGTTCTCTCGAAATGTTATTTCATTTAAATTCTAAATTGAAACTCATCGTTCAAAGATACAAGAAGAGCTAAAAGACAATTAACGAGAGTTTTCTGCACTAAAGTCTTAATTTGCAATATTTTATGTTATTTAGGTTTTAGGTTATGTTAATGCATTTAGTTTAACTTAAATACTATTGTATTTTATGTATTTTTTCTATGATGTTTATAAATAATTTCATAAACCTTGTAGTATTTTTTTTCTTCAACAAATCACTTCATTTATTATGAGAAGTTGAACAAAAATACAATAACATAGAATTACTCTATAAACATAAAAGTTAAACTTTTTCTCACTTATATGTTATATTTATTTTTAAATATTATAACTTTTCTATAATAATACTTTATATTAGAACACAATATTCAACTCCCAATGTTGAAGGGTGGAAGTTCGAATTTTGAGAGGGGATGGTCATTTTTGGTCTACCTCATTCATAAGATCCTAGGTTCGAGTGACTAATTTTAATGCTATAATGTTTATTTATATCCTGTCGGATGTAATTTCTATAGAAACTAATTAGGCAAAAAAATATATAAACTGAAATGTTCATTATGTATTTTTGCAACTGCCCTGAATAGTTTTACTCTGTTTCTGTATATAACTTTAGTGTATTTTATTTTTACACAATATAAAACTTTCACAGTTAACTGAATAAAATGTTTTTAACCGAAAAAAAAAAAATACAAAATCAAATAGCTAGGATTCTACAACATTCTACAATAAGAAGAAAAAATCATATGTGGATTTTATTTTCTATAATATGGTGTAACCGGCAAATTTGGAATTACATTCGTATATATATTGAAATCTTATATACTTTTTTTAATAACAATGACTGACTCTTATTTTTTTTTTTTTTTGTACTCTATGTGGAGTTTTCAATTAATTTTATTTTCCACAAAGCAAAACAATTCCTGTTGAAGGAAAGATAGAATGATTATTATTTTGAATTCCCAACATCTTCAGGTCGACAGGCTTAGGAAAACAAATGCATCAACGTCACAATAAAAGTAGACACCATTTGTCCTCATTCCATTCTCAAATGCCCAAGATTGTTTAAAGTATAATAACTGACTAAGACAATGGCTACGCTTAATACAAGAAGCTTTATAGCATTAATAATACACTCACAGCGATATTTTATGTCGTAGAACAATTTCCATTCATGATTAATGAAATCAAACATCAAGGAAGGGATCATTGTTTTATGAAGGAAATTATAACATCTTATGTAAAGCTCGACGTACTTTAAAAGTACAAAAGGTTAAGGAATAGAATCAAAACAATGAATCTAACAAAAACGTGTCAATATAAACAGCGTAACGTGAATCTAAATTATGTACATATTATTACCTCCGCCGAAGGAGGTATTGTTTTCACTGGCGTTTGTTGGTTGGTTTGTTTGTCAGCAGGATAACTCAAAAAGTACGGAACGGATTCGAATGAAACTTTGTGGAGTTGTTGGAAATGCCAAAACGAACAAATGCTTCAATTTTGGCATCTCTGAGTGCTTCTTTAAAATGCAAAACGAGCTAAATACTAATAAATATTTCAAGTCAGCCTACTCTAACCAATAGATGTCGCTGTGCTGTAAAATCGGGCGCCGGGAGCGTCTTCCTATCGGAATTTCCGTCGAGGGGAACCCTCCCCCGTCCCTCTACGCCGCCCCAGTCGTGAAAAATCCACCTCGGAAGGCTCATAAGGACCCCGTGACGGCGGACGTTTGCACTCTCTGAGTGTATATATGCCTCTAGTTACCTTCGCCGAAGGAGGTATTGTTTTCACTGGCGTGGTTTGTTGGTTTGTTAGTTTGGTTTGTTTGTTTGTCAGCAGGATAACTCAAAAAGTACGGAACGGATTCGGATCAAACTTTGTGGAGTTGTTGGAAATGCCAAAAGGAACAAATGCTTAAATTTTCTCTGAGTGCTTCTTTAAGATGCAAAACGAGCTAAATACTAATAAATATTTCAGTTAGCCTACTCTGCCAATAGATGTCGCTGTGCTGTGAAATCGGGTGCCAGGAGCGTCTTCCTCTCGGAATTTCCGTCGAGGGGAACCCTCCCCCGTCCCTCTACGCCGCCCCAGTCGTGAAAAATCCACCTCGGAAGGCTCATAAGGACCCCGTGACGGCGGAGTTTGCACTCTCTGAGTGTATATGCCTCTAGTTTGACTATGTATTCTATAGCAACATCGTTTCATAGTATAAAGATATATTCATTCTTATACATATTTTAAAAAATCCTAGTCTCCTTAAAAATAATATCTTTTATTGTCTGAATACAATAAATATATATTGTGGGTCTTTCAGCTTAAATATTTAGTCTTTTGATTCCTCATTCTGCCTCCAGTTCATCCATTTATATAAAGCTTATAAGTCATTTACTCAGTCACACATATATGAATTCATTAATGAGTAAAGATATAATATAACAAAGAAAAAAATCTTTATTCTTCGTTGTTTCACAAGTTTTTATATGATTATCATTATACTATTACAGCTACTCCATGATTAACATTCTCTTTCAGGTCTTTATCATTAAAGAATATTACAATGCTGCTTATAGCATTATTATTATTATTATGATTCTTTAATAAACACATCTTTCTTTCTACTTTCAGTGTCTGTATCTATTTAAGATAGTAAGGAGCTGCTACTGCGCACAATGCGATCTGAAAGACAATGGAAATATCTCTTAGCATACCTAAAGACAACGAGACGTCTAAGAATATATATGTATTATTATTTTTATTATTTATTCTTCTTTATGTTTGAGAATAAATAAATAGAAGAAAAGGACATTTATTTTTGTTGTTTTTCTTCAGTGATATTAATTTATTAGCTAGAGAATAGAATACAACAATAATACATACATAAATATAGATAGATATATACTTCTTTAATGTGTCAAGGAAGGACATAGAACGGAATAATAATGAAAATGGCTTTAAAGCATAAATAACTTTTATTGGCAGAAAAAAATTAGTATATAAAAAATGGAATAATTATTTTGTTAAAATCTTATTACTTTTTAGAACCGAATACAGTCGGCCCTCGCTACTTTGCCCTCGACATCTTGCAGTTCTTTTACTACGCGACGACGGCTTGGCTCCCGTTTTTTCATGGCCTACAATGTAGGGGTACTAAAATTAAGAAATATTCAGTGGTTTTTAAGATATTTGAGGTTCAAAACTGGTAAATCTTCAAAAAGCAAGATGGGTGCCCAAAAAAAAAGGTCCGGCCGCGTACATGTATTCAGACGCATGTACGACAACAAGGCAAAATGGCGGTAGGTTTAAACGCAGGGTGATGTCAAATCTCTCTCAATTTCAATATATATCAATATCATATATATTGCGGTGGTCGTGTAGTGGATCCGGGCCGTCGCGACTTTGCGAGGGACGACTGTATACACCAAAATAGTATATAAATTGAATAATTACATAAAGAACGGCAAAAAAATATTAATTTGAAATATTTAAATCAATTAAAATTATTGGATTTTTTTTTATTAAAAACCTAATAAAATTTGAAGACTTACAATTATTGTAGTTTTTGTATTTTTAAAGTAATTTTTGTTGAAATCAATATGGACCAATGAATAGTTTGGTTGTAGAATGATAATAAACTTAATTGAGTCCTGTAGAAGGGTTAATGGTTAGAATGAGTGTAATGATCGTAAAGTCAGATGATTTTACATTGATAAGTAAAACTAAAGCATATTTCATATTTTAATATAAATGGCCACCATCTTGGATTATCACTTGGAAGGCAAACAAATAAAAAACTGACAATATTTTGTTAAAATAATCTTATATTGAGGTGCATGCATTCAAAACTACTAAATTATGCCAATTAAATGTATTGCTGAAAAACACAATACATTCATCAAAAAGAGAAAAACGAATAGATATCATGGAGGCATCAGCATATATATGTTGCAGTTGAAAACAAAGGGGGAAAACATGTTAATTAGTTAGGGGGAAAATTCATATTATGGTCATATTAATCACCATCATCAAAATTAAGTCGGTTATTTAAGGAGACAAAAAAAGTTTTTTCATAATTGACAAGTTTTTTCCTTTTTTCTTTTTTGCTTTCCTGATATTATGTTTGTTTTTTAATTATGTACGTGACGGAAATAAATGATTTCACATTACATAGTAAGCATAGGCACATATTTGATATGTGAGAAAGGGATATATATTTTAATGATTATGATTATAATTAATGGCATGTGTGACATGTATATTAGAGCTACTTTCAAGAGAAATTGTATTCAATCAGTTAGAATATGGAGTGCCTAAGCAACGAGTGGATGGCGCTGATATATATATATATATATTCAGCGCCATCCACTCATTGTTTAAGCATATTATATGATTGAATTAATTCTCTGAAAGTAGCTATATATATATATATATATATATACAAGCCATTAAATATATCATAATCCATATATATAATATATATATTATATAGATATTATATATATATATATATATATATATTATATATATATATAATCTCACTCCTACTTTGGTGCTTCCTGTCGCTGTCTTTCCCTAACTATAGAGAGTTTTTAATTTATATAAAAATTTATACATTTGCTATCTGAAGTAAAACAAATTGTCTTCTATATTTATGTTTTTTAAATGGTACAAATAATATTAGTTATTTGTTGCAAATATTTTTTTTTCTCTTCAGCAAGGTCTTTATTTCATATTAAATATTGACGTACACAATATACACCTTTATATATTTAAAATTAAATAATAAAATTGTGTTATTTTTAAAATATCATTGGCAGGCAGTATTATGAACTATAATGTTCATTTATGTATGGTTTTTACGCAACTGCCTTGTTTTATGTTTTTATTTAGTATCGTATTGTTTTATGTGTATTTTATCTACACTGTTATTTGATGATGATAAATAAAGTGTCTTAACTGAGAAAAAATGGCCTTTTCAAATTATTATTCCTTTAAACGAATTATAAAACCGCCTTTCTTTAAAGAAAATTTTGTTATTAGATCCGGATGATTCATTATTAAAAGGTGAAATAATTAAATTTACTAGATACTTAAAAGACAGCTCGGCTTCCATAAAGCCTTCTCCAATAGCTGGGGAACCTTTTGTAAGTTTAAACGATGTTGAGTTTGTTGTCGTTTTCTACTCCGTTACCCAAGAAGTGGTTTTCATTCTTTCTTTCTTTTTGCCATTTATTTACATTAATTTTAAGCCCTGGGTTAATATTTATGACTCAATGGACATCATTATTTACATTTATGTAGTAGTTTCTGACTTAACTTAGTCAGAGGGACCATCAGGGGGACCACCCACGACTCCGAACAGATTAGAGAGATTAGAATGAAGGGAAAAGGAGTGGATTTTGCCTCCAACATGATTACTGATCCTCATTTAAACATTAAGAAACAAACAATATATATATATATTCTGCATTCTCTTAATTTTTTATATGAATGATTAACAGGTTTCCAACCCTAAATATGGACATAATTTTTAGGTTTTTGAAATATATGCTGTAAAATGAAGTTAATTTGAAGTTGATATAATTGTTTCTCTAATAATAATGTGAAATATATTCCTAATTAAATTATATACGAACAATACAGAACGCATAAAATTATATTAAATCCAGATAGCTACATAAAAAACGTCGAATAACAATATAGTTCAAAATTACTGCCCAGATGATTCACAAATCAATCTGTAATATGGAATTCATAAAACTAATTTATATTATATATGTGACAACACTATTTGAATACAGAACGAAATATAAGAAAGGAGAAAAACTATTATACGTATTTTTTGTCTATATTTACTTCATACGATGATGCTTCCATTTTTTATGATTTGAAATTATACGTTCTATACATAAAAAAACAAAAATAATGACTTTTGATCATATTAGTTGGATGTTTGTAGTTTGTTTTATGTCGATTGTTTATTACAATCAAAGGTTTTTCAATGCCCAATATCCTTCCAAAGATGGAAGGCCGTAATTGTCGTGGAATCATTACAAAATATTTATGTTAGTATCCCTGTGCATCGACATGAAGCTCCACCAATCACATGCTCCAACAAAACAATGGCTAGAATTATGCTTTGAAGAGAGAGAGAAAGAGAAAGAAGGGGGATCTAAATTCAAAACAATACATGTAAAAAGGGAGACTACTGCCTACTCTATTTTAATATTAGAAAACGTACATTAACTATGAACAACGTAATATGATTGGTTAAAAACACAAGAGCTCGCAAGATGATGCCAATATTCCTGGCCAATTTTTCATTTGATTAGCTTCTTCATCGACAATTATTATTTAAATATCGCATCAATTAGAGGGCTAATTGAAAAAAATACAAGTACAAAATGGAGAAGAGTAAATGAAGAATACTATAATAGGTCAGTCTCATTTTCACAAAAAAAATCCTGTATTCAAATAGTGTTCTCACGTCACATATATAAAAAGATGATGCAAAAAATTATTTTTATATTGTTCTTATTGTTTTTTTGGGCATTTTTGGATGCAATCTAGTGATATTTCCTGCTTATTTCTGGTAGCCATTAACACAGAGTATCTTTTTGTGAATTAAAAGTAGAAAACAAAAAAAAAATTATTGTGTTTTATATGCTTCTAATTTCATTGTAGTTATCAATTACACACTTTAAATTATATATATTTTGTATATATTCATCTTACTCATTTATTTGCTAACCATTTAACGAATCCTTAAAAGGTAACAACATTACTGCGTTGTCCAATGTATCAATAGCAAGAACCGTAACAGGACTACCACACCCCCAGACAATCACCCCCGTGCCATTTACCCCCCGTTACTTAAAGCGTTAAAGTAAAGTGGCGCATGCATGACATAAAATTCTTCCTTTTTCCAAAAGGAATTTGCTAAAATTTTGGTTCTTCTTTAGTCCGTAAGGGGCACTTTGATGCTAGAGCTCTTTGAAAATAACAAACTAAATCCTTTTATCATTTATATTTGGAATCTTGCCAATGTTGTAGTGATTTAATATATTTCAAATCACCAAACTTAATCCCTTTAAACCGGTTTTAAATAGGATTGTGACGTAATTTCATGGACTAGCGACATCTAACTTTTAGAAAATAACCAAAGTTTTGGCCAATTTTTTTTATTTACTTTTCCTTGCTTGCGCTACTTTACTTTAACGCTTTACCGTTACTAATATTTCTTATCCCTAAAAAGTCCACTTATGAAGTTAGCTATGTTTCTTTTGCATTAGTGTTTGAAACCTATGATCCTAATATCGGTCATATAAACATATTAGAAACATAGGTCACAGACACAAATGGAATTTTGTCATAAAGAAAACTTCATAGTGGACTTTAAAAGATAAACTTAATGGGTGGTAAATGGCACAGGGGGTCATTGTCGGGGGGTGCTGGTCCGGGGGGTCATTGTCCAGGGAGTGATTATTGGAGGTACTAGTCCAGGGGGGATTGTCTGGGAGGTGGAAGTCCTAAACTCAGCAAGAACGCTTAATGTTATTTACATTCACAATTGTATTTTATTGAGGGTCCAAATGAATGAACTCTCATATTTCACCTGCCACAACTATGGCATATCGGGGTTTCAGAAAAAACGTTTCTGAGCCCCCTCGGACTCTATATTCGCAAATATGATAGTTTGGGGAGGCAAATCTAACTCCAAAGGAGCATTGGGAGTCCTAAGTTTGTCGTATGGGTGTTTGAAAATTGATAATGATTGCTGTTGCAATGGTGAAAAGTCATTGTCTTTTTTGTTGTATTCCTTTATGTTAGACTCATTGAAAGTACGTCATTTAGATTGTAGTTTAAATTTACTTATAAAATGCATGGTTTTGTATATTTGTCTGTATGGAAAAGATCTGAACAAATGATATATTTTTTTTAAACAGTTGTGTTGACGTAGATATTTGTTGACTTGGAGATTTATTGTCTAAGTCATAGCTTTTATATTTGCCAATATTCAAATATTAATATCACAAATGAAAATTGATCTGAACCAATATTTTTTCTGGACATTTGGTAAATTAATCAAAATGTTTCAGATCCCCAAGGTATTTCTCAAACCAAGTTTATAATAACCTAGGAAGCTATTTAAATTAATAGATGTTTAAACTTCCTAATTAAACCTATCCTAACTATTCCTATAAATAGTTGCAGGATTTTTTTTTCTCTCTGCAGCAAGGCCTTTATTAGTCACATAAAAAACATATTAAAGCAACTAAAAGAGTGATAGAAAATTGAATTGATGTATTGATGTATTATATATGTACATGAATGAGACATAGACGTGACTGCCCATTTGAAGGGACGTAAATCTAGTTGATCAGACAGACCTTGTGCATAATGCCTCACGCAACACACCTCATTAATTCTATATAGAGCCTGATGAATAAAATTATTGACTCAGAAGCGCTTCATTCCTCGGCTTGACAGATCAAGACAATAATTCATTCCCTTGAATGCAGCATGTCTTTCATAAATAAATGTACATACATAGACAATAACTAGCCAAAAAAAAACAGGCTTGAGTGGACGCTTTAAAAAAAGGAAGAACACCCTGTTTATTTGGTGCCTTGACCATGAATGGATTGACATGGATTAGATTTACGAGATTTACTTCAAGGTACATGAACATGGTTGAGTAGTGATTCAATGAGAATGTACTCTAATACTCTTGTGCATATTCTTAAATTGCTAGAGGAGACACATGCGTGCTCACATCACTGGTTGAAGGCTATCAGCTTAATTTGGCAATACACAACACTCCCTCTCTCTTTACATACACTAATATATATATATATATATATATATATCAGACTTGTTGATTTATCGTTCATTTGTTGACATAGTTTTTGACGAACGACAAGGAAAATTCCTTATCATTCGTTTTTGGCGCCAAAAGAAGACAAAGATTTGTAATTTTTATGGGACAAATTTCCTTTCTAAAAAAAACGTCGTCAATTTTTTTCAGAATGATGAACGACAAACGAACGATAAACGACGAACGATTCAATTTAAAATTAACGATGAACGACGAACGACGAACTTTTGGCGAACGACGAAAGACAATTTTCGCGAACGTCAACAAGTCTGTATATATATATATACATACATAAATATATATATATATATATATTAGCCTGTCCCGTTTTCAGGTCAATCGCTCCGATTTTTTGCTCCAAGCACTTTTCTGCTGCGTAGTGATGGAAAAATGAGATTGAGAAAGTTTCAGCCTTCAAAGTCCATTTTTGTGACTGCACAAGCCGCTCAAAGTTTCAAAAAGGCC
>CP045899.1:907839-913159 GCA_013387185.1 Caligus rogercresseyi
AAGGAGGTATGATTATTATTATATTATTATCAAAGCTATTTGCAAGGAGAAATAACATAAATATCCAGTGAATGGCCCTTCATGTTTACCTCTTGTAATCATACATGTATATTTTTGATAGTAGTAGTAGTAGTAGGCAATGAGTATGAGTACAATGATAATATACAATGAAATAATAAGAAAATGGAAATAAAGACCTTGGTGTAGACCCTGACTAACAAAAATAATGTACATGTATGATTCTATGCCCGGTCTAACAGCCGCCTATGTATGTACATATTATGTTCTCTCTCTCTATCGTGTTAAGTACAACCAAGTAATAGAGTCTTCTATTAATTACTAAAGCGTTAAAGTAAAGTAGCGGCTGCATAACATAAAATTCTCCTTTTTTTCCCAAAAGGAATTGGCCAAAATTTTAGTTCTTTTTTAGTCCGGTAGGGGCGCTGCTTTGATGCTCTTTGTAAATAATAACAAAGTCCTTTTATTATTATATTTGGATCTCGCACAATGTTGTAGTGATTTGATATATTTCAAATCATCAAATTAATCCCCTTAAGCGGTTTTAAATAGTATTGTGACGTAATTTCATGGACTAGCGACATCTAACGTTAAAGAAAATAACCAAAATTTTGGCCATTTTTTTGGTTTACTTTTCCTTGCATGACCTACTTTACTTTAACGCTTTATTAATGACATAATAATACATTGCAAAAAACTATATAAAGAAAAAATTAACTCTTTTTTTAATGTTATAGACAAATGAAAAAAAAAACAATGCTGAACAAGTCTTTTCGACTGAGGGTCCGATAAATAATGGGTCGCCGCTTATGGCTCGCTGAGTACAATGGGGAAAAATGAAAGTGAGTTTAGAAGTAAGCACATTAAAAAAAGTAAATAAAATTTGGGATATTCTAACAATGACACTAATAAATAAGTATATCAACTTATATTTGTGCCTTTTTCTACTCTGTAAATATCTTTCAGATATCCAGAAATTAATAGAAAGATCTCGATCTGCTAGTAATAGATGCACAATAAATATTTACCTCCGCCGAAGGAGGTATTGTTTTCACTGCGTTGGTTGGTTGTTTGTCAGCAAGATAACTCAAAAAGTACGAACGGATTCGGATGAAACTTTGTGGAGTTGTTGGAAATGCCAAAAGGAACAATGATTAAATTTTGGCATCTCTGAGTGCAGAATTAAGATGCAAAATGAGCTAAATACTAATAATATTTCAAGTTAGCCTACTCTGCCAATAGATGTCGCTGTGCTGTAAAATTGGGTGCCGGGAGCGTCTTCCTTTCGGAATTTCCGTCGAGGGGAACCCTCCGCCGTCCCCTCTACGCCGCCCCAGTCGTGAAAAATCCGCCTCGGAAGGCTCATAAGGACCCCGTGACGGCGGAGGTTTGCACTCTCTGAGTGTATACATGCCTCTAGTTAAGTTTGAAACTAAATGATTCAACTATATTTCGCAATCAATTTTCTGTTAATTGAGTATTTTGCTTATTGGTTCGATAGAATTGCATCCGTGTTCATTTAAATAAATATTATAGCGTGTAACTTAGTCATTGAACCTAGGTTCTTATCAATGAGGCTGACCAAAATTGACCTTCCCCTCTATGAAGGATTCGAACCTGCGTCCTCAACATTAACAGTAGATTTTGTACTTTTTTATGTATATGGAAAATACATTAACTGGATTTTCTACGTAAAAAGCCAATGGATGAATAAAAATCGAAAGCACTCAAAATATAATGAGAAAAAACTTTTTAAATTATATGATATACTCTTTAAGTCCTATTAATATATATAATGTTTTGCTGTTGTCCATGGAAGCTGCTACAGTGTTGGCCTTTAGGCTAAAAGGTCCTTGTTGTTTAAAAAGTGAGAATGTGACGTTAGATTGAGATTTTTTTGGTGCATAGTTCTATTGTATTCTAATGCATCAAAAAAAATAAATAATATATATATAATTCATGACAGTATTCCAATTTGTTCTAGTCGCAATTGAATTGATTGGATCGCTGACGGCTTTGATCTTTATATCTTCAAATTACAGTGAGCATACGTTTGATATTTTTGACTGGTCACTCACATGCATGGAGTATTAGTGAAAGATTTACACAGACAAAGAAAATCATTTTCTGCAATTGTATTGTTGATTTTCCTGGTATACTGAAAAACTCCACATGATTTATGCGTGTTACCTCCAAAAGCAATAAGAAAATAACTTGAAATGTGAAGCCAACTTCTTTGTGACTGAAAAAAAACATATTATGAATATTCGTTATTTAGCACTTTACATATATTTATTTTACTAAATATTGAAATCCGGAATATGTACAAGAAACATATATATTTTGATAAAACACTTTCAAAGGTAAAAATATAATTTAAAAAAGGATATTTAAATCAATTGATGGTTTATATAAAACAATATCATTTTAGAAGACAAATCTTCGGGATTTTTATTTTCTTAATTTTAAAAAATAAATAATCATATTTTATCAAACCCATTATTATGGAAGACTTTCAATTGTGTTTTAAGTCTTGAAAGTCTTGTATTTTCTTTATATTTTACAGTTATTCGTATTACTCTAAATATAGACAAACACTTACTTGTAAAATATAAAGTGACTAAATCCAATTTTATTGATTAGTTTATGACTATAATGAGTCTACTTATACCTTTTGGTATTTAGCAAAAGCCAAGCCATTTTTGAAGGCTATGGTATCATTATAAAATAAACTTCTACTATGAACCCTTAGTAGAGAATAATTGTGTAATTTTTTTCTCGGCCGCTAAACGTAAATTATTTCAATTTTGCGGGCAAAATTGTGATTCTTACACCTAAAAACCCTTTAAAATAGATAAGTAATATTTATAAAAGCATATACAAGCATCCAAGGATACATAACAAAAAAATGTCTAAAATTTGACGTGTCAATGTTTAATTATGTTTTTACGCAGTAACATCATTTTATATACATCTCTTTTTTATGCTTATATAGATATATATGAACTGTGGGAATAAAAAAATAGATAATAAAATATTATAAAAAAACATATACAAGAATCCAATATACATAACAAAAAAATGTCTAAAACTTTGACGTGTCAATTGATTATTTTGTAAAATTGCAGTGACGTTCCAGTCCTCCGACGATTTCATCCTCATATATTATTTCCTGAACTTTGGTGATAATAGCATTGACTCTCAAGGACCACACAAGAAAGGAAAGCTATCCTTGAGGGACCAAGTGATAAAATTTTACCACTTTTATGTAAATTTATTTAATACTAAGGCTTCATCTACCGGTTGATACCATATTAAGTGTGGTGGGGGCCATAGAGATATAAATCTAATATAGAGAACTTATTCCCTCCAATGAGCAGGGAAAGATCGTCGTTCAGCTGTATTTTGGACACAATGACGTATGCCTCTGAAGAATCCATAGAGATATAAAGAGCTTATTCCCTCCAATTAGCAGAGAAACATCGTTGTGCGTTATTCTGGACACAATGAGGTATTTCTTAAGAATCCATAGAGATATAAAGATATGGAGGCTTATTCCCTCCACTTGCAGAGAAACATCGTCGTTCAGCTGTATTTTGGACACAATGACGTATTTCTCTGAAGAATCCATAGGGGCTTATCTAGTTGTAATCAAGCTCTTAGTTCCTCGTCTCTGCTGGAATGAGTTAAAATTATCTTATCGATCTCCGCTCTATATGTTTCCTTAATAGTTTCCGAAGCAAAATCAGAAATTTTATGCAGCTAAGTGCATCAATAAATCTGTAGTTTGTGTGCAATCATTGTAGAATTGGGCACATACCTTCGCTCCTTGGAAGAACGTGTTTCACACCTTCAGAGTTTCTTGAGAGTAGATGGTCTGATAGGAAAAATATTTATATTAATTATGTGGAGAACAAAATGAACAAATTACATATAAAACCATAATTATCTTTCAGAATCACTGATAATATGACATATAAATGATATGAAATTATTTTATTATGTGTGTATTTTATGAACTAATTTTAGTTATTAGAAGGACCCTGTCTTGACACCGCAATTGTGGACTCGGAATATACTCATCGAATAGATATCCCGCATGATATAAAAACAAACAATATATAATCACTCTGTGCATGAAGGACATAAAGAGTATATGCAATAATAATTTAAATGAATACCCTACATAGGAGTACAAACAGGGATCATTGTGTATGGATTATCATCGTGTGTCATCAGGCAAAATTAACTACGAGAATGCAGAGGGTATTGTATTATTATTATTAGCAGTGAAGGAAAAATAAAAGATATATGTTAAATTTGCCGGAAACTTTTGAAATAATAAATAATATATAATCGTAATTGTCAAGACTTGAATTCATTCTCAAATATTCAATTGTACAATGAAAAGTAAAATGAGCGTCCGTCGTGGCGCAGAGAGGCTGATATTGAAAGAAATGAATGAACTCCAAAACTCACCATTTAAACATAACTTTTTGGGTTTGGAAACCAAAATGTCTTGCTGGTTTTGTATGCCATCAGCAGAATTTATTTATCGTTATAAGTCGAGCTACAAAATAAGAATTCATGGCTTTCTTGGGTGTGAGCAGATACTTTGATAAATTTGTGATATCGGTACCTTCAAGCATTCGTAAATAGTCTGGAGTGAGGCCTAAGAGACGAGGATACTACCCTTGTGTCTTCTTTTTTATATAACTAATGGGGGACATAAGTTGGTTCTTTATATATGATTATATATCTATATACTTTATCTGAACCGACCGGGACACTTTTTGCCGGAAGCGGGCCAGGCCGGGACTTAAATTTTTCAAGCCTGACCGGACCGGGACCTTTAATATATTGGTTACTCGTCATTCTGAAAGTGACGTCAATTTCAAAAGGACAAACGAACAATATATCAAAGTCCCGGCCCGGGATTTTTAGACACCGGCCGGGACGTTCAAAAAACAGCCGGGAACAGGTGGGTAATATACTATATATTAAATATACTATAATATAAATATATATATTTAATGTTCTTCTTAAGGATCGCATTCTAATCTCTGAGATGATGTTCAAGTCACAGCAAACTCAAATTTGAGTAATCAACTGTTTTAATTATTATTTACTGTCCTTTTCTTTCAACCAATCACGTTAGAGAGAAATATTTTATAATGCCTACCATTTTTTTTCTTCACAATTCTTATCTTTCTCCCAATAACTTCGAGAAAAAAGTTCCAGAGTGTAATCCTTGGAAAATGAGTAAAGAATAACACATTGGGACCTTTGTCTCGAATTTGAT
>CP045899.1:920302-951180 GCA_013387185.1 Caligus rogercresseyi
CGATATTTCGGGGATTTTATCAATGGTTAACTCCACAATAATGTTTTTAAAGGATACATGTCGTAAGAAATGATGTTTTTACCTAAATGTTCTTTCAAGTTTTTTTTTAAAAATATGTTTATTGTTTGTAGTTTTAGATTGAAATATAACATGAGGTCTGTTGGGCAAGAAAAAAAAACATGGATTGATCGACAGATCACTTTTCCCAAAAATAATTATCAAAGTTTATTACGTACAATAAAACAGACCAACATAAACAACTATATATTATATATATATATATGATATATATATATATATATATATATATCACCAAATACAATTCAACACACTCAAAAACGCTATCAGATAGATATTTTCCCCCTTCAATCTGATTTATGCAAGCCTTTTGACAACCCAATAAATTCCTTCTTCATTCTTATCAACAATTATACTCTCTGAATATGTAATTCAGTTCCCCCTTCTCTATGTACACCTAACTATTACAATGGACCGTCAATTGCAGAATGGTAATGCTCCAAGGGCTCCAAGAATGATGATAATGATAAAAAGTCACGATTGACAAAACAAGAGGTACATTGATATATTCATTCAATACACATGAATATGTGAGAATGTCCATATTCTATGCATGAGTTCCTGTGGCTGTGTGTGTGTGTGACTCCTAAACATCCATCCGAAAGTCCATTCGGGCAGAAAATCATTGCAAAAAGTGGCTAAAAAATATTCAAGCAAAAAAATTCAATACTTATATACCTATCTATAATTGAGCGTGATGATCTTCTGCGAATGCGAAGAGATTTACATATTTATTGAAGAAGCGTTTGCTTCATGAATGAAATATGCTCGTTTTTCTTTCATTCTTTTTACAAGATGTGGATAATGGATGAATTTCAAGCCTTTGCATAATGGAGTGGATTTATAGTGTTTATAGTCTATCATATATATATTATAAAGTGTTTTCTAATACGTTTTATGCGAATAAGTTTATACTTTTTGTTGGATATTTGAAGAGCGGAATCCCTCTCTGGTTTTTTCATATAAGTTTCCATTTTTGTACCCTTATGGTTGAATGGAATTGCTTTCATATGCGAACAAAATGTCCCTTGTTGTGTTATAATTAGTTCATTAAATCTAAATATGTTCACTATGACTGACAAAAAAACACACACCTTTCAGGAAGATGCAAAACGGTACCCTGCGCTATAATAATTTAGCATGGTTTTATGAGCCTTATGTGGTCCATTCTTAAGCAATTTTCATGATTTTCTTTACTTCAAGTTAATCCAACCATTATATTTGAAAGGTTTATTTCTTGAGGAAAACCATTCAAAGATATAAAATGATTTATTTTAGCATGTATGAATTGGATATAAGAATTAACAATTGCATAGCCTAAAAAATATATGTATTCTTTTATGTTGAGAGCTCATTAATGATATTTATCAATTTCATTTCTTTAATATAGTAAAAAGTAATCACACAATGTAATTTTTTCAAAAGAAAAAATCTATGTTATATTTTCATTTTTTTCATGTTCGTTTATTATGTAATTAAAATAAATACATACATAAAAACCAGAGCATTATGCAATAAAACATAATTAAACAATTTAGTTTAATTTTTTTGTATTTTGTATTGGGTTAGAACGCATACAATAAAATAACAATAATATCAGGTAAACGCTATCAAATTATATGACATAATTTTGCGAAGCAACTGTTAAGAATTTAAACCTGAATATAACCAATGTAACTAAAAACAATAAATATGCATAGTGCTAAAAATTACTAAATCATTTTGAAATTATTTTTATAAGTCACTGGGGTTGGATGAAGAGGCTTGGATAATATTTGATTATCCTTCCGGCGGATGTCCACGTTCCTCTTTCGTCTGGCGTGGGGATTTTCGACGATAATGCTGCAATTCTTGCCGGTGCAGTTTCATTTCATAATTTACAACCCTTCTCTAAGTTTTCAATGTTATTTATCCAAGTTGTCTTATATATGATTGTAGCCATGATGTATTCAATAATCGTTTTACTATTTATATTATTACTATTCAAAGTACATTAAATACATCCAAAGATATAGATAATACAAGATGCGCAGAACGTAATGCTTAAATTCCTCTGATTAGAAAGAAAAACTGAAACGTCAACATGACGTCACATTATCGATTTTAATGATTTGTGGCATAAAACTATCCATATTCTCTTTCTTTTCTCTCAATATCTTTCTGTCTGTTTGATAGAAGGGAGTACTACTTTTATGGACTAGTGAAAAATATAAATAATCAAACATTTTCAGATGTCAATAAAATTGGCTGAGTTTCGGCCTGAAAATTATAATCTAATGCAAATAACATATTATTAAACCAATTTCATTCTTTTGCTGAAAATCATGTGAATGAGTTACACAGAGTCATAGAAATCTTATTTTTTTATATGAAATTGTATACGAGGTTGTGTGGCTTCATCGTTATTAGTCCACCATATTATTAAATATTTAAACACAATTGTTATTTATTTAGATGATGTAGGTACTATATATACAGGCAAATCGTCTAAGTGATGACGTCACATTTTTTGATTTTTATTATTGGAAATATCCCTTTTTGTTTAAATGAGTTCTGCCCCCCCCCCCTCCCCCTGGTATAAATCTATATTCTATAAACCCCCCAAAAAGTAAGTGGAATTTGTGTACCTTCTCGGTCAAATGTTTTGCCTTCCAGGGGAGGACTCCTTCCGAAGACCTCAATAATGCATTATTACATTTGCCATTGAGGGCCATAAATCTGTCAGAGTATGAAAGGGTATAATTATAAAGAGCCAGAGAATGTGTACAATATAATTACGATTGGATGATATCATCTGTGGGTCTCCGGGAGAGGAAAGAGAAACATGGATCTTTGTATCAAGAGTTCTTGCACGACTAAGTTTAAATTAATTCTCACATCCTCTTTTCGTAAAATAAATGAATATTAAATTAGAATTAAATATGGGATGCGATAGCCGTGCGTGGTTAAGGCGTGTTCAACTTTCAATGTTGGGGGCGCAGGTTCGAGTACTCCCGAGAGGGATGGTCATTTTTGGGTCTACCTCATATATGATAAGATCCTAGGTTCAATGGACTAATTTTAATCCTATAATGCTTATTATAATCCAGTCGGATGCAATTCTATTGAACCAAATAGGCAACAAAAAACATAATTGAAATTAAAAATTAAGTCATTTAATATTTGGTTTAATTTTTTAGACAGTAATTTGAATTAAAATGTTCAATTGTGTATTGTTTTTAACTGTCTTCAGATTGGTTTTTTTAATCTCCTACTTTCTAGTGTTTTGTTATTTTGTACACTGTATGGATTTTTAGCTAATATATAAACATCTTAACCAAAAAAAAATCACTTTAAAAAAGTGGATGACGCCTTAAAATTATATTTTAAGAACATTTAAATGATGGCATACAACGGATTAGGGATAAAATGTACTTATTTAATGCAAACTAGGAGTGTAAAAAGAAACAACTGACAACCATCAGTGTTTTGTGTATTGTATAAATAAATTTTATAAATGATGTACCTTTCAGTGGACAATAAATTCTTTCTTAAGACCTAAAACATTATGAATTTTGTGTTTTTGTTTAATAGAGCTAATTCAGCCTAAAGCTTTAAAGTAAAGTAGCGCATGCAAGAAATTTAACAAAAATAATTGGCCAAAATTTTGGTTATTTCTGTAACGTTAGATGTCGCTAATCCATGAAAATACGACACAATCGTATTTAAAACCGGTTTAAAGGGATTGAGTTTGATGATTTGAAATCATAGAGATATAAAGATATAGAGAGCTGATTCCCTTCCATAGCAGAGAAACATCGTTCATCTGTATTCTATGTGTCCACTATAAACAAAGTAATATGTACTACGTCATCGTAAGCTGATCATAGATATTGAGTCTATCTCTAGATCAGCTTACGATGACGTAGTACATATTACTTTATTTATAACGGACACATAGAATACAGCTGAACGATGTTTCTCTGCTGTTGAAGGGAATCAGTTCTCTATATATCTCTATGTTTGAAATATATCAAATCACTACAACAACATTGTGCGACATTCCAAATATAAATAATAAAAGGACTTTGTTATTATTTTCAAAGAGCTCTAGCATCAAAGAACCGCCCCTAACGGACTAAAGAAGAACTAAAATTTTGGCCAATTCCTTTTGGGGAAAAAGAAGAATTTTATGTTATGCATGCGCTACTTTTTCTTTAACGCTTTAATTCAGCCTATTTAACTAATACATTGAGAGACATCTTAACGTTTTAAGCAGTACATGTTGATATGTATTTAGAATACAAAATAGCAAGAGCTGATGATCAGAGGCGCTGATCTCCAAGTTTAAACTATAATACCTCAAGGGGAAATGTATGAAGTTTTTATAAGGACCAAGCATCAGTTTAAAGGCTCTCTCTCTGCCATTAAATGATCACAATTATTCATGCATAGAGACACGTTGTAAGGCATGATCTCTGGAGATATTTTTGTTTAAAGAACGTTTTAGTCAGCAGGTACCTTAGAAGAAATAACAACAAAAACAAACAAAGTAATTACTTAATAGAACATCATATAAAGGAAGGTATTTAGGCGTTCGCCACGTTCATATAGAGTTATTAGAGTATAAACAATAAGTGAAATCTATATACTTTTTACACACAAACACACAATGTTGTAGTACATACAAATAGTATGTGTTTGGAAGACCCTCTCTTGTTTATTTAGAACGAATGATTTGTTTATGATGCGATGAAACATAGTCTTCATCAACTTTGTATTCATATCCGTCTTGGCACATCGAAGATTTATATATGTTGTATTATTAATATTCGAAAATACAATTCTTCATTATAAATAATAAAACTAAAATATAAAATTATAATCAAAGCAATATAATCAAATACATATAAGTTACGTATATAAGCATGGTGAATCACTATTTCATAATTTTATATAAATCACTTAATAAATCCATGTGATTTTTCCCCCTCAAAAGCAAAGAATTTAAATAATTTCATAAATTATATAAAAATATATATAAATGTGTATGGGGTAAATTGTGATTAAAAACACAATTTCTTTTTTAGTTACAATTTTTGAACCAAAACATTTATTTATTATTATATCGATTGTATTCCAGGAAAATGCCCTTTGAACAGTATTTTTTGACAAAAGTATTTAATTTAAGTGTATATATTAAATATGGTAAAATTATTTACTTCTAAACATGTTACAATTTACAAAGATAAAATTATTATGTTCTCAAGAAAGGAAAAAAAATATAATATTTTGGATCTTAAATTATTTTTATTTTAATAAAATGTTGTCAGAACATAATAAAACGATTCTTTATTGATATATTTTTATTTTGCTATCACCTTGGTCGAAAATTGCCCAAGCTGACAATAAATATACTCTAGTTAAATTCTAATTTTGTCATTCATTTCATATTATATAATAAAAATATTTAACAACATTTTAGTTTCATTGTTAAGATAAAAGTTGAAACTTTTTTATGGAGTACGACAGGTCTGTGCATTAAGGCGTGTTCAACTCTAAATGCTGAGGTGCAGGTTCGAATACTCCCGAGGGGATGTTCATTTGCGTTTACCTCATTGATATGATCCTAGGCTCGATAGACTCATTTTAATGCTATAATGCTTATGTATATCCTGTCGGATGCAATTCTATTGAACCATATAGGCAAAAAAAACATTTTGCTTACATGAGTTAACATCACTTTAAGTTATGGGTTGATTGCACCAAATATATATTTTATTAGAGGTAAACAAACATTGAAAGTTCGTATTTAGTTGATTCGTTGAAAATATTGATTTCTTTATACCTTTAATGATGTAAAATCAATTGTAATTACATAAAATAGTATTTGTCACTATACAATACAGAATATTAATACTTTAAAAATATCAATTCTTAAAAAACACAGCATAAATGAAAGAACTCATATTAAAGAAATTATTTTTTATATTGAAATATAGTTTTATTAAATACTTTTTAAAGAAATTACAATCTGATCCAAACACATAAAAATATATAATATGATTTTATCTAAATATCTTTAATAACATAATGCCATCATAATACAGATTTTTGATTTAAGTAAGAATTTATTGCTGTTTTACCATAGTACATACAAATATTACAATTATACAATGATAAAAGCAAATACATACATACAGCAAAAGAACACGACCACACAAAGGGGTATATGTGCTACAACAGCAAAAATGGATATTGAGCATTGCATTATATTAATTATTTTATAATCTACTTATGAAGCAATTAAATTAAAGTTAAAATCAATAATTCGTTGCATCTTTTTACATTTAATAATTTAATCATACGAAGATCTTCATCCTCCTCTTGCATGACTTGGTATCTCTCATATGAAAGCGATGGGCATCTGTTGATTAGGTGGTCAGCGGTTTGGGACTCCTCCATGCATATATTACAAATGGCATTTGTGTTTTTCCATTTGCTCAGATGGGCCAGAAATGGTCCATGGCCTGTGTAGGCTTGAACAAGTAATTTCATGTTGGTACGTGAAAGTTCGACAACCTTTGGTTTTGGTTTATTCAACATCCTATGATTATGTTTCATTCCAAGATCCTTTTTGTATCTGTTGCACCAAACTTCATAGAAGAAGCCATCAATCACTTTCTTTATGTAGCTTGGTGGTGCTCCAACACATAAGCGATTTTTACTTTGCGTTCCTTTCTTTGCAAGGTAGTCCGCAAATTCGTTGCCTGAGATATCTGAATGGCCCTTACACCAATCAAGATGTATATTTATTTTGGATTTTGCGTTGTTTAATACTTCTTTGCATTGCTTAACTGTGGCACTTTTAGTAAAGGGGTTTAGAATAGCAGCAATTGCTGATTGAGAATCTGACCGAATAATCACGTTCTTAGATGGCTTGTCTTGTTCAAGTAAAGCTTTTACAGATTGTGTGATGGCAATTACCTCAGCTTGGAAGACTGATGCTTCCTTATTAAGAGATACATATGATTGATAAAAGGACATATCACCTCTAGTGATTGCCCATCCAGCTCCTGTGTTGTCTTTATCGTCTTTTGATCCGTCTGTGTATATAATAATGTCAGAGTTTTCAACATGAAGTTATCAACCCAGATATATATTGCCTGTAATGTAGTCGCTAGTTTCATTCAATTGAAGTCGATGGAGTATTTTATCACTAACGAAACGATGTCCACGACGCCTTGAAAGATTGCCCACACCATCCCAGGTATCATAATACAGTTCGAACATAATTTATTTATCAAAATGAACTTAGGGGCATAGGGAGTGCGATAGCCGTGTGCATTAAGGTGTGCTCAACTCTCAATGTTGGTGGTGCAGGTTCGAATACTCGCAAGAGGGATGGTCATTTTTGGGTCTACCTCATTGATACGACCATAGGTTCGATAGACTCATTTTAATGCTATATTGCTTATTTATATCCTGTCGGATGCAATTCTATTGAACCATATAGGCAAAAAAAAACATTTTGCTTGCATGAGTTAACATCACTTTAAGTTATGGGTTGATTGCACCAATATATATTTTATTAGAGGTAAAAAAATATGAAAGTTCGTATTAAGTTGATTCGTTGAAAATAATTGATTTCTTTATACCTTTAATGATGTAAAATCAATTGTAATTACATAAAATAGTATTTGTCACTATACAATACAGAATATTAATACTTTAAAAAATATCAATTCTTAAAAAACACAGCATAAATGAAAGAACTCATATTAAAGAAATTATTTTTATATTGAAATATAGTTTTATTAAAATACTTCTTAAAGAAATTACAATCTTATCCAAACACATTAAAAAATATATAATATGATTTTATCTAAATATCTTTAATAACATAATGCCATCATAACACAGTTCGAACATAATTTATTTATCAAATGAACTTAGGGGCATAGGGAGTGCGATAGCCGTGTGCATTAAGGCGTGTTCACTCTCAATGTTGGTGGTGCAGGTTCGAATACTCGCAAGAGGGGATGGTCATTTTTGGGTCTACCTCATTGATAAGACCATAGGTTCGATAGACTAATTTTAATGATATAATGCTCATTTATATCCAGTTGGAAGCTGCAATTCTATCGAACCATAAATACCAAAAAAAAGAGATAATATCATATAATCCAATTTTATAAAAACACTTCAAAAATTAAATAAATTTTCATAATACTTAAAAATATATACAACTTTTCCAAAATATATAAAAGTATAATTGTTTCAATAAAAAATACATATAATACATTTTATTAAAATACATTTTAAAGATGATTTTTTTATAAAGTATGATAATAAATTGTGGAAAACATTTAATTATAAATAACAATTCTATCAAAATAATATTAAAAACACAATAAAAAATGTATCAAAATACTTCATAACGATAATTCGATCATGAATGTAGGTAAGAAAGGGATAGCGAAAATGTATAGAATATACGAGTTGATTGGATTTAATTTGCTTTCTCTCCTTAATTTTATTTAACGGGGATTTAAGCACTCATCATCATTTCAGCTGAGGCATATAATCCTTCTTCTTTTAATGATGATAAGTAGGCCATTCTGCTTGGTTAAAGAATGATTTGTGTGTTCAACCCTGGCTATTTCTCGTTATACTTTTATTATTTGTTATTGAGTGGCCATTAGCTACTTATTTATTTGTGGTTAAACCTCAGTAAATGGCATGTGTATGTACATATAAAGTATCTATTTAAATGCCATTCTGGATAGAGCTATTTATATACATAGATATATACAGTCATGTATCGTGTTCCTTACGTGTTTTCAAGCCTCACTGGCTTAGGGAGTGTGGCTTCAATCTTCATCTTGAATTTAAACTGTGTCTACTGTTTCATGCTTCCTTTGTTTAAAGATTATTTCTCTCACGTATGCAAATCCTTTTGACTCTATGGGTCTAATACATTTTAGAATATATTTAAAAGGATGAATATTTTACATTCTGTTTGTTAAGAAAGACGAGGTTTTATAGGATAATGATTGTTTTAAATATTTATTTTATAAAGTGTGTTATGTCTTTACTTTAGGAGATTTTTTTTTTGGTTCATTATCTCTACAAAATTGATACTTTTAGATGATGAAAAAAGAGTTTAGGAATAGCAACCTCAGACAATCATCCCCGAGCAACCCCCTACATCACCCCCCGGGTAACCCCTATGTTCCTAATATCGGTCATATAAAACATATGACAGATATTAGAAACATAGGTTCGAAATATTAATGCAATTTTGTCATAAAGAAGACATAGTTAACTTCATAAGTGGACTTTAAGAGATAAGAAATATTAGTTACGGTGGGTAAATGGCACAGGGGCGATTGTCCGGGGGAGTGATTATCTGGGGGGGGGGGGGGGGGATGGTAGTCCTGTTATGGATAGGAAAAAATCATAAATAATTACTTAAACATTTGGAACAACTTTCTTACACAAAAGTCGTTCGGCTAAAATAATATTTTTAAATTAAGTTTATGTTAATCAATCTAAAAACGGACGACATTATCTAAATATTAAGAAAAATGATTTACACAAACTGCCTAAAAATTAACACATCTATTTTTATACGAAATCCGTTCAACCAAAGCTATATGCTTAAGAACCGTATTTACATACTCCTATATCTCCAATAGAGATCCTAAGATCTGTAAGACTATATAGAAAAAATAGTCCTTTAAAGAACTGTAATGAAACACGTTAAACAAGACAAGAAAAAACTTATTTGACTCCATCTACACATCATTTGTTTGAAAAACTTAAATGCATTATTTTAACAATTGGACCATAACTTTTAAAATGAATCATTTGAACTTTTCGGTATATGGAAAAAAGTTAGTATATAAAATCATCTTGTATAGCATACTTGTAGATAAGTAACTTTATTCTTTGTTACTCAGCATTCTATTATATATCATTACTTTATGTTCAACCTCATCAAACATTTCAATTTGAAAAACGTTGAAACATAAGATTCCCATTTAATATATTCGGAATATAGTTTGTTAAAAAGACACTTAATCTCTTTAAACCCGCATTTTAATAAGTATACTATTCCCCTTTAGAGTAAATTTGTAGTTTAAGTGATGACTTCCAGACCATCAGATGTGGGTGAAGGTCCCCTTTTCGAACTTTTTCTCCCAGGAGAACCGACCAACAATCCCTCCCTCCTGCCTCTCAAATAAATTACAAGAAAAATGCCCACTTTGTAAGAAGAAAAAAAAAGCGGGAGGAGAAGGCGTTTAAGCATAATAAATTATTCATTCATTACAGGGTGGTCTACCCCACCAAGTCTGCTGATGTTTTAATTATTGCCCAGGCTTAAGAGTTTGAAGCAAGGGAATTGCATGTTAGAGCAACAACAACCACTGCTTCTTCTCAACAAGAACAACAAGCAAGCCAGCAAGCCCCAAGGACGTGGTTATAAATAATCTCTTACACCATTTAATTTACAATTTATACCATGGTATTTTTTTCTCCTCTTTCTTAAAGGGTGGGGAGTTTAATTTAAATCTCTCTCTCTCTCTCTGCTTCTAACATAGGTATTAACGGGCTCATTGTTTTGAAGTAGGAGCAAAATGCTGTTTAAAGGGTGGATTTATTGGACTCTACTCACAGCAACCAACCACCTCAATTTATGTGTTTTAAAGGGCAGATAGATATATACCTAGGAATATGCTCATGCTTTTAATTAAAAAAGAGAGTTGAAAAATGTAATCTGATAACACTTTGTTAAATGGAAGAGAGTGAAGCCCAAGATCAAAAAAATATTGCAAGTTCACTGACTAATACTTACTAATAAATCAGTGAATATTTATTTCCCTTGAGGGGACCTTATAAATATTAGAAAAGACGCTTAATTGAATATATATCCCTTGCATAACATATGGAGGGAACTCTATTATTTGTGGGCGGATTGTTTATAGCTAAATAGGCCATAGGGACTTGATAAAGTTTGAATATAATGAAGCAGTGCAGATATTTTTCTCAGATGTATACAAAGAAAAAATATTACATAAATAAACTGTCTAAAATTATAATAATAAGGGCAAAAACTAATGTAACTTAGCAACGGCATTGAGAAAGAGAATCCCATGTACTATGTACCTATGATATGGTTGTTTGATGCTAGCTGCCATAATACTTCAGACACATCAGAATTGATTTCCATAATCTATCACAAGAAGAAAAAACAATGAATTATACTATGGGTGTATATACATGAATAAACTACGTACGTACAAAGCCTTGATGGCATAACAAGCCTGAAATCCCTCCCTGCATATTCAATATTTGCCCATAAATGGAAAATAAATTATGTTAATAAATCTTGAGGGGTATTGATTTGATAGGGAACTCATATTTTCCCTTCAGAATATGTAATTATTTACCAAAAACAAAATCTATGTACCACAACATTTATTTCATAGATAATAATAGAAATAATAAAACTTTGAAACATGATCGTCAATAAATATTATTACTCTTATTACGACTTTTTTCTTGGTTGACCCTCTCAACAACCGATTTGAATGGCACGTCATGTCTTTACAATAGGAGGGGAGGAGGGGGTTCAACCAGAAATAGCCAAAGTAATACTAACATAAGGTCAAAGACATCTAATTTGAAGCACACGATTTTCTTCTTTTTTCTTCTCTTCCTTTCATGACTTGTTGTGGAAGCCATGAATATTTATTATAATTTAAGTAAAAGTCAAGAAAAAACTCAGTAACATATAATCATCCAATCATCATCCCCTCTTCATTTACCTGTTAAAACTGTAGTTTCTTTGGAGTAAGTCAACGAGAGGAAAGGCTCATGTCAGATGTTACTAGTGACTAATAATTGTTATAGGCTAAGGTTACAAAAAGTGAACTTTATTAAGAAGACTGTATAAATATTGAACAAATCAAATGATTAATGAAATATTAATACCCACCAACCAGAGATCAAACTACTAACTGATAATCGGTAGACAAAAGTACCGGCGGTAGATTTTTCTACCACCAACGATTGAAGTAAAAAAAATAACATGATTACTAGTGTTGTGTCGGTCCTTATCAAGGACCGAGGACTGCAGTCCAGTCCGGTCCATTTCGGTTCAGTCCAGTCCTTCTTGTTGGTCTTTAGAAAAGGAAAAATGTGGTTTTACGTCATAATCTACGTCATGTTGTCAACATCTCTTAATGCTATGAAAAGAAAAAATATTTATATGAGGAAAGTAACATCTTCAATGAGCTGATAACAAATATATCATTTTTTACTTATGTTATAAATAAGTATTAAATATTTATTATTATTACAACAATAAATATTCGATATTTATGACAATACTTAAAAACTAGCCTATAGTGGTGTAAACAGAAGAAATGTGAATGAATTATTTTACAGAAGCATTTAATGAGTAATGACCGATGATGAGTAACTGAAAAGCCTATATTGTGAGGAAAAAAAAATTAAGGACGGACAAAAGACAATCCCAAGGACCGACAGCCCTAAGGACTGATCCCAAGGATCGACGGTCCTAAGGACCGATAGGACCGGTCCTAAGCCTGGACTGGACCTAATAATTTGGGACCCACACAACACTACTGATTACATAAATTTTATCGATTGGTAGCTGTAGATATTGTTTTTCAAATGAATCGCTTGAAAATGTATTGCACCCCCTCTACAGACGATATATATTTTTACAAATCTACCGATACCGATTAAATATAGTTTGTCGCCGACTACCGATAGTGATTTTTTTACCCAGTCCAAACTCTGTCACCCACATATGGAATCACATTCATTATGTGTCCGACATTCTACTCGTTCAACTAACGGGTTGTTATCATCAAACCCGCCGTGATATCCGAGATGTGACGCGGTTTTAACAAAAGTTCACGGCGTGGATTATAAATAAGAACAATCTCGGAAATGATGTCCATCGCTTCCCTGTATTCCAAGGAAGTCCTCCAATGACAATGAACTGCACATACATTTATATATATGTATACAAAAAATAGTTATAGTTCAGATTTGATACTTATATTTGAGATTGTTAATTTTTACAATACCACGTGCTTAAATATATGTCCCTGCGGTCAAAAAAAAAAGTTTCTTCTGCTGGAGTAGTCTTTTTAGTAATCTCTGAATTATAGAATCGTATATCTTCAAATATCTTAATGAAGTCTAAATAAAAACAAACTAATATATCCTACAGGGCAAAACATTATATCAATTTAGTTCAATTTTTTACTTTATTTATTTAGAGTAGTAATATAAAACAATATATATATAGGTATATATATATAATTAAACAATATATATTAAGTTAATACTCTAATCAAAATCCAACATATTCCTAACAATGTATCAAAAAATAAAAAGCATGAACATACAAACAACACAAACAACAAAATCATATAAAATATATTTTCTAATCTTATATAAATTACATCAAATTTAAAATTTCAGAACAACAAAACATTTTGTATTAAAAAGGAATATTATTCTTTAAAAACTTTTATGCATTCGTAAAAACCAGCGTTGAAATATCTTGTAATGTTTGGAGGGATAATATTTCCCGCATACACATTTGATGCCAAAAGCTGAATATCTTGCTGCTGTTTTTTAATACAATAGTATTACTATTTAAAATGTAGTAATCAATGTTTTTAACATACATAAATATCTTTACGCTTTCATACAAGAATTCATATCAAAAGTTTATTCACCGAAAAGTAGTAAAGACCATATAACTGTGAAATGAAAGTCTTATGACAAAGAAATTTAGGAATTTCACCAAAAGTGTTAAGTATTTAGGCTGATATTATAACTTATTTTCAATTATATGGACACCATTTACTTTTGTTGTCCTATAAGTGACCTAAAAACAGCCTTTGTCACCCTCACCACATACCCTTACCTGTCAACAGTTTCTTTTATTTCTATTTTTCCATGTTCTTTTTTTAGTAGGTGTTTTTTTACTCCAGATATTCCTTTGTATAACCCCCCTAAAAACACATCTCTCTTTGACCTATTCTCATTTTATTGCACAGTAGCAGTCATACGGCAAAAAAAAAAAGAGGAGATATTTAAATACATATATATATATTCTAAATAAAAAAGGACCCTTCGGAATTCTTCTTTTGATGGTTCATCTCCTTTTATTTTATCTTCACAGGGACTCCTTCTCCTACTCCAAAAAAAAGATAGAAAAAGCATGACTTATATAAAGTTAAATAAGCTTGACCCCAATCAGACCTTAACTATATTTATTATGATGAGAAGAAGCTTCTCCTTTTTTTCTTTACCTAACGTACAAAATTACATATTTATAATTTTTTCCAACGACATCTTTTCGTGGAGGTAGGTACTCATGCCAACAACATTCATAGCAGCACATAGTTGAAGAAGTACTTCAGGGTCAATTTAAATATCATGCGATAGAGAATAATGATGAAAAAATATGTATTTTAGGAAAGCTCTTGTAGGAGAGGGGAATATACTTAATGAGGAGTAGTTCTTGTGAGTAGCGTTAGGGATAAGAAAAAGGTTGTTTAATTCAGTGGTCCATAAGTTTGCCAACTGACCTGCACTCCTCTTCTTAAGGGAATTTGTCAGGGTCAACGTTAAAGGAGTGGAAAAAAGAATTGTCACGGCCATAATTCTATTCGGACTAAGTTCGAATCCCATAAAGGCTCCTGCGAAAACACGAGCTATGGAGCTAATTTTATCGAGTATTCGCAGCTATTTGGCGGAGAAATTAACTCTTGACAGAGTAATTGTTATTGGAGACATTCGGGCCATCATGATCTCGACGGCAGCGCTTACCTGGCCTTTAGTGTGAAGATCCCTACAATCAATACCATTCCGTGGAAATATGGGGGGGATCTGGTAAGATATTATCCGTCTTGCTCCGCTGGACATCTCCAATTTTTGCCACGGATTATGAGGCAATACAGAAAATTTGTTAAAAGACAAACAAAATAATATATTCAATCTTTAGCATTTTATTTATTATTTGCACCTTTGTTTATTATATTTTTATGTTTGATTACAATATTGTTTCCTAAATGTTTTTTAATTATTAATTTTTGTATATAGTGCAGCTAGATTTTAGATTAGAGATTTAATTTTAAACTAAAATGTTTATTATATATATTTCTTATATGTAATATCTCTAAATCAATAAAGTCTCTTAAAAAAAGGTTGTCATGCATTAATATGATTATTTTATAATATTGTTTTCTTGATATTTCTACGTCCATGATCCATTATTTGCAGATATAAGCAACAAAATAAGATTTTTTTGTCCTGATTGCGCGAAGTTGCTATATTCAAGTAATATTAATAGAGGATATGGCCATGAAGTAAAGACAATTTGTATGTATAAGTATGAATTTTCTCTCTTTGATGTTCACTCCTCAACAGCTGTGAGTGACGTCATACTTTGTAATATATTATGCCAACTGTTTGTTATTCGTATTCCCTCTCTTGTGTTTCAACACAATGCATAATACATTATATTTATGTTCTTGTTCCTGCAATTAAGGAGGCAAACTATTAAAAAACGTTGTATAATATATTATGACTAACTATTGAATCCATGTCTTCAACTAACTATTAAAATACTAAACAATAAACATATATAATATTTTGTAAAAATTGGCATTTAAAAATACATGCAAAAACTTGATAATATAATATATTAACTAGAGGCATATATACACTCAGAGAGTGCAAACCTCCGCCGTCACGGGGTCCTTATGAGCCTTCCGAGGCGGATTTTTCACGACTGGGGCGGCGTAGAGGGACGGGGGAGGGTTCCCCTCGACGGAAATTCCGAGAGAAAGACGCTCCCGGCACCCGATTTCACAGCACAGCGACATCTATTGGCAGAGTAGGCTAACTTGAAATATTTATTAGTATTTAGCTCGTTTTGCATCTTAATTCTGCACTCAGAGATGCCAAAATTTAATCACTTGTTCCTTTGGCATTTCAACAACTCCACAAAGTTTCATCCGAATCCGTTCCGTACTTTTTGAGTTATCCTGCTGACAAACAAACCAACCAACCAACAAACCAACGCCAGTGAAAACAATACCTCCTTCGGCGGAGGTAATAATTAATAAAAAAGTGCTTGGGTTTAAAATAATATTAGAGACCCTCCAAAAAGATACTTTGAGCTGTAAAGCTCCCTTAGTCCAAAAACTTTGCCCATCCCTTACGGAAGAGGAGTTTAGAGGCATTGTACTAACTGCTTTAGTTTATCATTTAGTTTCATATTTTAAATATTGAAATGATACTTTTCTAGTCCCGATTCTATGATATACAAAAAATACCATGTTTTCCATTTACATCTTTGAAGCATAAAAAATGTTTGTTGTTGATAATTTAAGTTTTTTTTGTATTGTTAGACAAATATATTTGATTTTTGTTGTTGAGATACAAATATTTTCTGGAGCATTAATTTAAAATTTAAGTGTTTTAATCATATTTTTGTTTTATTCATAATTATACGAATAATTTTATGTTTGTTGTATAAAATGTATTTGATGAAAAAGTGGTAAATAACAACCCAAGTAATTTAAAAAATACAGTGAATAGTATGTAGACTTTACCAAAGAAAATACAGTGTTTATTCTAAATATATATGTTGAATGGTGGCAAACTATTCAAATATTAAATGCCACACTCCAAGGTGGATGCGAGGTAAGTAATTATCTCTTGAGGAAACCTATAATTGTCTTTGTTAACACCTAAAAAGGCATGAATAATGTATTGGTACACTCAACACTTCAGATAACTGTATGATATTCACTCTTTAAAGAATAGTATTCCTTTTACACAGAAGACAGAAGGGTTTTGTCCACAATATACATACATAGGATATATGAATTGGGTATTGTTTGTTTAATTAAGTGAGAATATGGGATAATTTATAATTTTTATTAAGAATCAGTTGGTAATAGAACGTGAAAATTATAAGGACTCTATACACAATTTGTTAATAAAGTTTTACATATTAAAAGGCGCTTAATTTTACAATAATCTATGTCAATGCAATTCAGCCGATGTCAGTAATAATTATAAAGGTTTTGTAACTACAAACAATGAAAAACCCTCAATTATTAATTGTGAATTTAAATGATTTACAGTTAATCATGAGAAAAACAAATTTATAAAAGATTTACATTTTTGACTCTCCTGCATTTAAAAGATTCATTTTTGTACGAATCACTTGAAACATTTTTTTCGTATGGAGTAAATTTTATTAAAGGAATATCGTTTTTTAATCATCTCAAAGATTTCCTCGTTTTGAACTATAGATATCTTACTAAAGTAATGATAGTAGGATCTTACTTAAATTTTAAATGAACAGTATATTTTGTAAAGGACTTCTTAAGATTTAATATCCTTCATTTCATAAGAAAAATCGTTGACATATTTAATGCATGCAAGAGGGTTTCATTTTTTTTTGACGAAGAGGAGAATTTAAAAAAAATGTATGTTGGTTGGTAGGACCTTCCTAGGTGGGACAAGGTAGGAAAAGGGGGACTCGATTTTAAGGTCACCATCATCCTATTCTTAGGGCTTGTTAAAATAATTATCCTTACCATTATTATTATTGTTGTGTTCAGGGAGACTTTAAAAAAAGACCTCACGAATTCTCATCTCACATGCTGGAAAACCATCATCTAAAAGGGGGCGTCTCCGGATTTTTTTTTTAATAATATAAGGTGCACGTGGTGCATCAACACGAATGCCTAACTAAGGAGAAAAGGATGCAGCTTTGAGAATAAATATGTAGTATACAAGTAGGTCCTGTGATAACTTGATAGTTTGGTATCTTTTTCCTTTTTTTCCCTAGTCGATAATTTCAGACTTATAATGTTATATCCACTGGCGCATTTTTTGTTTGTTTGAAAGGTCGAAAATTTATTAGTAAATAACTCAATTACTAACTAAATTAAAAGTGTTCTGAAATATTTTATCTTATCTTAGTTAAGCAGAGGTTAAAATTATATTAAAGATACGTCAAGTTTTTTTTGTGTCTATATGGTTCGATAGAATTGCATCCGACTGGATATAAATAAGCATTATAGCATTAAAAAATTTAAAAATGAGGAATACGATGACCATGTGCGTTAAAGTGTGTTCGACTCTCAATGTTGTGGGCGCAGGTTCGAATCCCGTGAGGAGATGGTTATTTTTGGTGTACCTCTTTGATAAGATCCTATGTTCGATAGACTAATTTTAATGCTTTAATGCTTACTTAAATCCAGTCGGATGTAATTTTGTCGAACCATATAGTCCAAAAATAAGTTTTTTTGTTCGTTCATTATTGCGTAGAGGGCACGAAGATCTGTAGAACTGAAAGTCTCAAATAATGTCTCATGACTTTTATTAATATTTAAAAAGATGAAACTATACTGACTGTTAGTGTATTATATGATTTTCTCTTAAAAAATAGGTTAAATATATGCAGCGAAAAGCCAATGTGTAAAAATTCAATCATATAATTGTAATTCAGACAGCATATCTTATTTGATATCTATAAGAAAAGCTCACCTTAGCATTAGACAACTCAAAACATAAACATAGTTTTTTTATATATTCATATATTTTTCGAGTCTCAAAATCTTATTACTACAAGAAACATATTTGTCCACATTTGGATATACTGATATACTATCTATTGGACCCTGTAAATATATCATATATGAAGGGCCAGTGATGAAGTCTCAGATTCATGATAAATATGCAAAATAATATATGGCTACACACCAAGATTATTAAAAAGACTAGTCAAGGAGATTTTAAAGGAAAAAATAATACTATATTTCAAATTGGCCATCTTGAAAAAAGGACGCCATCTTTGATTTTCACAAACGGAAAAAGCAATATGAAATGCCAATGCGGTGCACAAGTAAACTAAGTAATGTACACTTTAATTGCTTTGCAAATGGATATATAATAATAATCATGTACTTTTATGTATATGTGTATAGCTTTAACTAAAACTAGGACATTTTCTTACCTATATAGATAAGCTTGCTCATAAATACCCCTCAGCACCATTACTGATTAAATCAAATATATCTATGTATATTTACATTTTTACAACTCTGTTAGAGAGGGATTTAACAACTTTTTTTTGCTTATAATCAAACCTTTTAATCTGTTATTATTATTATTTTATAAATGTTGTGAATAAGATGAAGAAGTATTTTTTCTCTCTCCCCCTGACTTTTTAGATGCCTGATAAGATAATCAGGGTATTTTCTCTAATATCAAATTCTCAATCGTTTTCATCATATCATCGATAAGAGTAGCATACAAAATATACATACCCCCGAACTACATTGTAGGTAGTAAGGGTAGGGGATGAAATTAAATAATGTTTTTTTTCCTCCTTTTCCTTTCTTCAGCGCTTTAAAGTTTAATCAGATGGTATTTTTATAACTTACTACAAGAAAGCTTAAAAATTTTTTTAACTTTTATATTGATAGGGGCACTAAATACTTTTGATTGATATCCGAAACTACATTTCTTGACTCAATGTTTTTCATGCTTAGGCGAAAATTAGGACTCCTTACATATGAGTAAAAGTTGTGGAAGCACCGATTACTCTAAATAGCTCGAGAATCTCCAATGTGCTGATGAGCACAAAAAGGAAATGTCCACAGGCTGCGAAGTGATATATGGCATTTTTCGAATTGTGATTCAGATTCTGCAGAGCGAACAAGAATTTAAAAAGTATAATTGAAATAGAATAGAAAAGTTCTTTAAAAAGTACGACAACTATATTAAGAATACATTTTTTTTTCCACAGTTCATAAAATATATACAAGCATAAAAACAGAATGTTTATAAAAAGATGTTAATGCGTAAAAACATAATTAAACATTTTAGTTTAAAATTTTAACATCAAATATGAACGAACACTAAAATACAATTATAATTAAACAACTTGACAATCTAAAACAAAACATAAATTAACGATAAAACCGATCTATTTTAAATCCTTGAATTGGCGTAAAAGTTTTTTAATAATTTTTCCATAAGGCAGGGAACACGAAGGGAAGTAGCGAATTACATCACCAGCCCAACTCCACTTTCCATCGGTGACAGAGGGGATCTTGAGGTCCAACGCCGCGTATCTTGCCGCAGCCGCTAGAATAATTGCCCTTACCTCCCACGGACTGATAGGAGAGTGAGATGCTAACCTCTTAGCTATAAGAGCTTTGGCATTTAAGAGAGTGCTATTTATTGCTCTAGATTTTGCAGAAAGAGATCTGCCAAGACCGAAGAGACGATGGCTTTGCAAAAATTGTTTGTATCTGGGGTATGAAGTCCTTTGACATTCAAACTGATGATTGTTTAGGATGGATAACTGATAATGTTTAGGATGATTTTTTATTTACTGATATTATGTCTTTAATTATACTGTACTAAAAAATAATTAATTTAGCATCATATATAAGTTAATGTGTGCTTGTTAATATATCATAATTAGATTGTGTATTTTATAATCCGTAAATATAAAGTAAGACAGCTATAAATGTAAACAAAATAAGCAATTAATATATCGTTCAGTTAAAAAAACGCCTCGTGAATTCATTAAGGCTTATAGAATGTTATGTATCAAAATAATAAAACACAAACTAATTACCGTTTAGATTGCTAAATATAAACTTCTAATTTTAAGTAGGACATTCCTTTCATATTTGGATAGTATAGAGCCAAAAAAGCAATAACCAACGTTAGTCATGCCGATACTTATACTTTTTCAAATTTTCAAACTCAACAATTTAAAAAAAGCTCATCATTTAATGGAAAATGGTGAATGAATAGTTTTACTTGTTACCTGTTTCCTCTCCACATTTATTGGTTGGCATTGCATGCACATGTGTGAAAAAATTGTTATGATATTGCAAAGTGGAGGAGGAAAAAGGAAAACATATTGTTTACTACTGCAAGGATCGTTGTCTCATCTATGTACTCCATGCCTCAATTAGAAATGGAAAGGAGTTTTGAAATTCGATAGAGAGAGTTAAAGGGTTTCTTTTTTTTAAATAAATAAGAGACTTCATTGATATAGAGATGTTAATGTAAAATATATATAAATAAACATTATAGTTTAAAAATAAATCTAAAATCTAGCAGCACTATATACAAAAATTAATTATTAAAATAAACTTTAAGGAAACAATATTGTAATAACAAATATCGACATAATAAATATTGTCGCAAATAATAAATGAAATAACAAAGATTGATTATAAATTTTTTGTTTGTATTTTAGCATATTTCTTACACTGCCTCATAATCCAATGCATACAAATTGGAGATGCCCAGCGGAGCAAGACGGATAAAACCGTACCAGATCCCTCACATATTTCCACGGAATGTATTGGTAGTAGGGATATTCACTAAATAACTTTTTTTAAATGTTATAATGCATATTTATATCCTGTCGGATACTGCAAATCTTTAGAACCATATAGGCAAAAAAATCATAATAAAAAATACAGACATAATAAACAATGTTGCAAGTAAGAAATAAAATAACAAATTGGAGATGTCCAGCGGAGCAAAACGGATAAAATCGTATCAGATCCCTCACATATTTCCACGAAATATTTCACTGTAAAGGCCAGGTATCGCGCTGCCGTCGAAATCATGATGGCCCGAATGTCTTCTATAATATGTATTCGGTCATGAGTTATTTTTTCCGCAAAATAAGAATACCTGGTAAAATTAACTCCATAGCTCATTTTTTTGTTTTTCTGGTCTAATAAAAAATGCTGTATTCTTCTTTGAAATTCTTTCAAGTTGTTTTATAGATGTTGCTTTGTTTTTATGCCTATTATATATATATTTCCAATAAATATAAATTACCTTCTGACAAAAAGAAATGTAAAAAAGCTTACGATGATCGACATTCTCTACTTCAAATCTTTACAAGTTTCAAATCATATAAACCAATAATGAATATGTATAACACTTCATTGAAAGAAAATAACATGGGCCCATTTGATTTATATGATACGTCAAAATGTTTTTTAAAGAATAGAAACTTCCTTTTTTATTAATGGTTCTCCATTTTCTTTGACGCACGCGTTTGAAGTTGGTTGTATTTACAACGTATGCTTGCCTATATATTTTGAAGCATTTGTATATATGTGTGTATGTAGTATCTATGATAGCCCTGTTTCCTTCAATTGAAATGATCCGTATCAACACCCTGTGTCTCACCTGTCAAGCATATATTTTTACGGGCCCATGGACCCTTCATACACTACTTATACATATGACTTGTCAATATTCCTATAATGTGATTTGATGGATCTGTAGTTACTTCCGATGACAGGCTCTTCTAATAATTATATTATTTGGACTAAGAAAAGTACTGCATACTACTGGTAGACATTGGTAGCAATTATTTCCTATGTCATAATTATATAATATATATATATATATATTATAAATTGATTACAATGGATTGTATAATTAAATCACTCATGGATAATCATGTTTAAAAAAAATTATTACATACATAAACATATAAATCACTACTTTACAATATATGTGGTATGTGTCGAAATTTAATAAAATTAATAAATTAAATATCATTATATTTATAAATTGCATATTATCATATGATGCATACAATTGAACAAGACGGATGTCATAATTATATATATATAAATGATTACAAGGATGATAATTAAATTAAATGATAATCAATGTTTTAAAATATTATTATAGTTTCATAGAAGAAAAAAAATGATTTAAAAAGCAGTTGCCAACCAGCTGACTTTTATTTGCAGAGGTTTTTAATTGTGCCACACCGACAAGCGAGAAGAATCGGTTTTAGTTATGTTGTTCTTCCCGATTACGCCATCAAAAATTAGTTATAGATAACGTGACAATGAAATAAGATATAACATTTAACTATTCATGAAAATATTATATAAAACATACATTGATCACCTTTCTTATGACAACTATATACTTAAATTTAGGTGTATCTTACGCCTTATGTAACGCATATTTGAACTAGAGGCATATATACACTCAGAGAGTGCAAACCTCCGCCGTCACGGGGTCCTTATGAGCTTTCGAGGCGGATTTTTCACGACTGGGGCGGCGTAGAGGGACGGGGGAGGGTTCCCCTCGACGGAAATTCCGAGAGGAAGACGCTCCCGGCACCCGATTTCACAGCACAGCGACATCTATTGGCAGAGTAGGCTAACTTGAAATATTTATTAGTATTTAGCTCATTTTGCATCCTAATTCTGCACTCAGAGGTGCCAAAATTTAATCATTGTTCTTTTGGCATTTTCAACAACTCACAAAGTTTCATCCGAATCCGTTCAGTACTTTTTGAGTTATCCTGCTGACAAACAAATCAACAAACCAACGCCAGTGAAAATAATACCTCCTTTGGCGGACATTTACTATATAAAAAATAATCATTTTTGCGGTATAATCAGGGTGTAATCGTCTATATTTCCCAAGAAACATCCTAGCACTTCGGCTAGTCTAGGATGTCAGAAATTTTAAATTATCAATACAATGTAAAAATATATATGAAACTATATAAATTGAAACAAATACTAAAATATATAATTAAAAGCAAAAGTTTTTTCGAAGAAAGAAAAAAAACCTAAATTTAAAAAATATATTTTTAAAAACACACTCGTCTGCTCTATATTATATAGGGACACATTTTTCCAAAGACTTGGCAACTACATTTGCTTCCTCATGGGTTTTAACCAATTTAGATTATTTCAATGAGGTTGGCCAAAAAGAGCAAATTAAAAAGTTTTAATAATTAACTTTATAGATAACTTGTATTCTCCATTACGTGTTTGTATAACCACTCGCTATATAAATCGTACAAATTTTTTAAAATATATTCAGAGAGATTATATCTAAGTCACATCTGTGATGTGAGAGAACAAGCTTTGTAACATTATTACTTAAGTGACTTTCTGGATAAGAAGGAAGAATCGTCTTAGTTTCCAATTATTTTTTGACATTTTGTATTTTTTTGGTCAATTATTACATTAAAAAAATACCTATCAATATAATATTCCAGTAGATCAAATTTTAAGACATTTAAACTAGTCAGACAACCCGTAGGTCTTGATTTGGCTCAACCTTGGGATCTCCATAAACTCTGTATAAAATATAGTACCAAATATATACTATCTTCCCGCTCAACCATGAGATATGCCTTTACAAATAGAGACATAAAAATACTTAGGCTCCAGGGTAAGTCTTTTCCCCCTTTTTTGTATGTTCTTGGATATTTATTCATTTTTACGACAGTTTGATATCTACTCGCCTTGCGACAGCTTAATGATATACCACCAAAATTATGATTATTTTTACATGTTTTTGCTGGAATAATAATATCATATTGTTATTTTTATTACATAATCATGTTATACATAAAATATACTTTTTTGTGAGGAGGGGCATTTAAGGATTTGACATGTACGCTTATGAATTTTATGTTAATATTGTGGTAGACAATGGGGAAAGAGGTAATTTTGGGATGGATTCCATGTATATATATATAGGTGGGACTCCGACCTTTTTATATTTGTAGTTTGTTGATAGTTAACGTAACGGCATATTAATACAATAGTTTTTGGTGTCTGTTTGTTTAGCTCCTAGATCATTCCCACCTCACCGGAACTCATCCGGTATCAGCCGGTAATAAGACCTCTAAGAGCTAAACCGTTTATTATTTAGTACAATTTTAAACTTACAAATGTAGTTAAATGATTTTAAGAGGAATTATTCTAGAATACGTTTTCCCATCAATCCTGTCGGCTATTTCCCTCATGCCAGGTAAGATGCCAAGGGGTTTATTCTGCTTCTTGCAAAGACGAGAATCGGGACTTAGTTTTATTACTATTAATCGTTATTTATGTCCGAAGGGGTTCAATCAAATCGTTTGTTCTATATTATTACTTAGTTATAAGATATTTTCATCATGGGTTTCATCATTAATTTTCGGTCAACGATGGATGGCTATTTAAGGATACTTGCAGCCGAGTTGGTTCGATACTATAAGCTCAAAATATTGATATTTACAAATTTGAAAAAATAATATTTAATATATCAATGAGATAAACTTCTTCCCTTTATTTTTCAAATAAAACCTAAGCATATGCTTTTTGGAATGACTTTTGCTTTTAATATGTAAAGAATTCAACATATACATAATATATGTAACTGTTGATATATAACTATTTCACTAATGGAGCCTTAGAATCACTGGGCTACGCTGCCCACTCCACGCTGATGATAAGACGATTGATTGCTGCAATTGCTTGAGATACTTTAACTTTCTTGTAGTAGCGAATCTTTTGTTCAGTCTGCTTGTCCTAGGCCAAAAATATTCGGGCAATGGATCCGAAGGGCTCGAATAGCTCTTGGATGTCCCAGTCCTGGGTGTTTTCGCGAGATTAGAGACTCCCATCTTGCTATTTATTCAGATACTCATTCGTTATTTTTTATTTTTTGGTTCAACTTCATCCAAATGTTCTTATTTTGCGAATTAAAACAAACAGAAATATGGATTATATCGACTTGTTATACCTATACAATTGGAAGGCAAAATCAAACACATAGACATCATGCTGTCAATCAAAGATAAAAGAGATCGGATGTATAACCTCGGATACGCATATGTATGATATTATATCAAGCACCTTTTAGGTTCCCAAAGGATTATGACCACAAAGCTTTATGACTACAGCTTTGTGACTACAGGTTTGGGACTCTACAAGGTTTGTATACTTTAATACCAACTGACAATTAATACTTCATCTCGCCAACCCAATCCAACCCCAATATAACCCCAAAAGCAAGTTTTACCTACTCTTAATTCTTGGCCGTTTATTGCCCCTCCCAGGGGCTATGGCGGAACTGGAATACCAACTCACATTGAATAATTCATCTCGCCAACCCAAATCCAATGCCAAAAAACTCATTGAGACTATTAAGGAATAACCCGGAATAAATATATCACACAATATAGCATTGTGTGATTTGTGTACGACCCCTAACACTTGGTCCCAAGTCTGTGTAGTCACAAACCTGTTTAGTCACAAACCTGTATGGTCATAAGCCTGTACAGTCACAACCTGTATAGTCACAAATCTGTAGTCACAAACCTGTATAGTCACAAACCTGTAGTCACAAAGCTGTAGTCACAAAGCTTTGTGGTCATAATCCTTTGGGAACCCCTTTTTTATAGGATTGAAGTTATTTATATAGTTTTAAAAGCAGATAAAATTGCTTACAGCTTTCAGCAGCAAGACTCCTCCAATATGAGATCGGTTAGTTCATCACATCGGAGACGATTTTAGCTAAATGACTCCTTAATCAGTAGAATGTGGGCATGTAAAAGAATGAAATTACTTTAGTCATTAATATATGACTGAAAGTCTCCATAATTATATGATGCAATTACTTAGTTATGCAAAAGGAAATGCCAAAAAGACAATGTCAATCGCTTGATGGGATTGTTAAATAGGAGGAAAAAGAATACTCTTTGACACTGAGGCCTTGACTCATTGACATTGCAATGAGTAGAAAAATACATAACTTACTATATGATAAGGCATTAAATCAAGTTTTAATGTACATATGAATAGAGGAAATATTTTACATTTAAATTATATTGTATACTATGTATATATTGACTTATCAATGGATAGGTTGTATTGCCCAGGACTTAATGACTAATTCAAGATATTTCCTGAATAGATTTGTCATTGCAAAAACTTAAAATATGAATAAAATAACAAAAAATTTTCCCATGGATATATTAATATATTCAGTGGGCCTCAAAGATTAAATGTATCAAACTTTTGATAGGGACAGTAACATGCAATCAACTATAATTACCTTTATACTGTGATATATATTATATATATTGAAAGTTTATCTTAAATTAAAGAAATATTTGATGCTATAAAAAGCATCCCCACAACCTATTCAAACATTCTCCCTTTCACACGCCCGATTTCTATCTCTAATCATTGTTTCTCTCTGTTAGCTCATTTTGCATATTAAAAAAGCACTCAGAGATGGGAAGACGGAAGAAGTTAAGCTACGTCACTGGGTTAACATAGTCCTGAGCTGATATATGAACAATAATACGTCAATGAATATTTTTTTAGCGTTTGTTCTTTCTACTCCCTGAATAGAGACCCCATTTCATTTAGTAGTTTGCTCATTTTGCATATTAAAAAAACACTCAGAGATGGGAAGACGGAAGAAGTTTAAGCTATGTCACTGGGTTAACATAGTCCTGAGCGATATATGAACTATAATACGTCAATAAATAATTTTTTTAGCGTTTGTTCTTTCCTACTCCCTGAATAGAGACCCCATTTCATTTAGTATTTGCTCATTTTGCATATTAAAAAAGCACTTAGAGATGCCACAATTTAATCACTTGTTCCTTTGGCATTTCCAACAACTCCACAAAGTTTCATTGAAATCCGTTCAGTACTTTTTGAGTTATCTGCTGACAAACAAATAAACAAACAACCAACGCCACTGAAAACAATACCTCCTTCGGCGGAGGTAATAAGAGTGTCTTTGTATATATTAATAATCTATAATGTTTTAAGTTGAAGTCATTGTTGCCGCTCAGACAATTATGAGACATTCAATGGTGTGAAGCGATAAATTGATTTGGAACAGCCATATGAATCTACACCATGGTATTATTCATTGATGGATAAATTATACATAATTCATGAGAAACATACAATACTCTAAGCAGGTTATTAAAAATTGTAAACTTTTTGCATATAAAGTATATTATAGTATGACTTTAAGCATTATTGTAACTAGAAAAGGTTATAGAGGAGGAAAAACAGATATTTGTATTTAAAAGGTATAGAGTTGTAATGATTACCATTTATAATTGGTAAGTATTTATCAAACAGGACTACTAAGTCATACTTTCTAACTCTACAAACTTTACTTTAGCCTTAAATGGTTAAATGATTAGCCAAAAATGATGAATTAATTCATTTTAAATGCAAAGTAGGTTGTCATTCACGTGAAAAAGTAATATTTTTCACAAACTATATTAGTTTAACACTACATATACAGTATTTATTCAATAAAACCATTATTTTGAGGTATTGAGGGTAAATATTTGTGCAAAAAAATATAATATTTATGCTTCAGATTAACATTTTACTTCCAACACCAATTTCTATGTATCAAATCATGTATATAAGCTCTATGCCTTTGCATTAAGCTAAAAGGTATATATATGTACAATACTTTAAAAATATATATATTTAGAATATTCCATTTTGCAAGATAGGAAATTTGAATGCTTAATTGACTGTAAATATTCATATTGCCAATGTTTGCAAAAAAAGTAGTTTCAATTTAAATATTTTAAAATACTTCAATACTTCCTTGGAATTTCAAGAAAGAGTTATTCATTAATTAAAGTAAAACAATCAATTTGTTTATTCTATAAGTTTTAACTGAATAATAGGTGAAGAACATGAAAACAGTTTTTCATGATGAAAAGTATAAGAATAATAATTGAAATGCAAGAGTTTAATTAATACTTTTAATGTTTGATATACCTTATAATTTCTTAAAATATAAGATACAATAAAACTTGGGAGTTTTAAAAAGATAAAGTTGTTGAATTTTATCTCAAATATGAAATCAATTAAATATATGAATTAAAAAATTAGTAGCAAAGATTATAATATTCCTTATTTCTTTACAACTATTAAGTTAAATGTAAGATGTAGTCATATATCTTTATAAAAACAAGTTCCGACTCTCATTTTTGATTTTTAGAAGAAGTATCACTTTGTTATTTATATGTTTTCAAAATGTTCATATAAAAAATTACAATTATTTTATGAAATATATTTATTTGATAAAAATACAGCTTTTTATTATCAATTGGTCTAGAAACTTGTTGTCATTGATTTATAAAAGTATTCAAGATTGAAGAGCATCAAACCGATCCATCAAATAAATCCGAGTAATCGGATATGAGCTTTTTGGTCCCAAAAATAATTTGTATCGGCCATACTATAGTCAATACTTGTTAGAGTCCATGGAGGGAGCGTGATAACCATGTGCGTTAAGGCGTGTTCAACTCTCAATGTTGGGAGCGCAGGTTTCGAATACAACCGAGAGGGTTGGTCATTTTTGGTATGCTACCTCATTGATAAGTTCCTAGGTTCGATAGACTCATTTGAAATGCCATAATGCTATTTATATCCTGACGGATGTAATTCTATCGAACCATATAGGCAAAAAAAAAAGACTCCATCAAATTTCTTCCGAGTTATTGAATATCTTTTTTAATTTACCCAATAATTGACATCGACCACAAAAATCTCTTTTTGTCGAAATTAAGTATATAAACCTTTACAACTCCATACTCAATATATATTTCCAACTAGATTTAGTTATGGTGTCAGAAATCCGCTTTTTGTACATCGAAAATTGGCATCAGTTCTAAATATCTTCTTTTACTCAACTTTAGTTTGAATATAGTTTATTCCGACTCATATGTAATAGGGAGCGCGATAGCCATGTTCGTTAAGGCGTGTTCAACTCTCAATGTCGGGGGCGCAGGTTCGAATCCCGATAGGGGATGGTCATTTTGGTCTACCTCATGGATAAGATTCTAGGTTCGATAGACTTATTTTAATGTTACAATGTATTATATATCCTGCTGGATGCAATTCTATCGAACCGTTAAAGGCATATCTATCTATATATATATCTATATAATAGATATAATATAGGTATAAATATATATTAATATACATTTATATACTTGACCAAAAAACACAGAACAAACATAAATAATTTTTTCAAATCAATAAAAATAAATCATCGGGATTTACTTTGTTGACCTCAAACTCCAACAGTCAACTATTTGAAGGCTTAAAAAAACATGGGGGGTGCTCTTTCGGATTTCTTCAAAACTGCATTGATACTTATCATCTGCATCCCTATTTTTTAATGAGTGTGAGCCACCCCAACGGTTCCAAAATATGAGTCTCTTGCTCTCTCCACTAATTAAGGATGCTTGCCTCATTAATGAGGGAGAGTCACAAAGGCTTGTTGGCCTCAACCCTTTTTTTTATCCTCTCTATCTAGCCTTTTCCTATAAAAACCTCATAAAATAAACTTTTTCAAAAAAATCTAAATAGTAATGTGGCTACTTAGTTGAGTATTTTTCCTCAAGAAGCCACCATTGTTCTTATCTTGGGTGTTTCATCTTCTAATACACAGGAGTACATGATTTTTTTATTTGCTTCGTTCTCAACATAACTAGCGACAGAGTTATTTTTTGTTTTACTTGGATCACCACACGGAGTTAAACATAACACATACACAGAAAGGGGTCAAAACACGTTTTGATGAACGTAAAAAAAAGTATGAGAATCCCTTTCGGGTCTTGAGGTTGAAAAATCATTAATGTAAATAGGCTCTACTGTTTATAATCCTTCAAATAAGTGAATCTGTTTTGGCTTGGAAAAACTAAGGCCCACGGGCCGTATACGGCCCGTTACACAATATATCAGGCCCGCCGAGCTTGTCCAGTAAATAATATAATAATGCTTCACAAATCCTTCATTACGTCTTATCCATACAATACCCTTTTCACAATAGATGGCGCCCTGACATTGTGGCCCGCAAGTCAAAAAGTTTGCCCATCCTGG
>CP045899.1:967861-1013443 GCA_013387185.1 Caligus rogercresseyi
ACAAGAAACAAGTGATTAAATCTTGGCATCTCTGAGTGCAGACTTAAGATGCAAACGAGCTAATACTATAAATATTTCAAGTTAGCCTACTCTGCCATAGATGTCGCTGTGCTGTGAAATCGGGTGCCGGAGCGGCTTCCTTTCGGACTTTCCGTCGAGGGGAACCCTCCCCCTTCCCTCTACGCCTCCCCAGTCGTGAAAATCCGCCACGGAAGGCTCATAAGACCCCGTGAACGGCGGAGGTTGCACTCTCTGGTGTATCTATGCCTTAGTTACTAATTATTTTATAGATAGTAACTATTGTTATAATAAGGTACATCTCATAGAGATAAAGTATTTGGAATAAATGGTTTTGAACACTATCTACAGTGGATCCCTTTATATCACAATGCCAACACTAAATTCAATCTAGCATTCAAATGATAACTGAAGAAGTGGAAATGGAACTATTGAATGAATACACATACCTCATGTGGCGGTCCGTGTACTTTAGTTTATATATGTGCATTTTTATAGCTATATGTTTTGTACTTTGTAATAGGCTTTACAGTAAACCAATCGCTTTATAAATGACGCAAAAAACGTGAATCATGAACTCCGGATAAATCAAACCTTTTTTTCTAATAAACCGTCATCTATTTATCTTGCATCCTTTTGCTAGGATATCCCTCACGTAAGGGTGGAATCCATTTGTCCATATTCCTTATATTAAAAAAGCATTGATTACACTATGTAACAAATTTGCCCCCAAGCTGAAATTCCTAATTTGAGTCCCATTTTTTTACGTAGATTCCAAAAATGGCACTTAAATATCGTCCGAAAAAAGTTTTGAACTTTTGGCCTTTTTTTGAAAATCAGGTTTTTCATCATTTTTAATAGTTCACGCCCAGTTATCTTCGTGCAAAGTAAGAATAACCACAAATGTCATAAGTATTATTTTTCTAGTAGTCAATGCATTTCAAATCAGTTTTTAAATTTATATATCTTTCGTATCAATCGAAAAAATAGGCTTTATATTTCAAAAGTTGATCATTTTTTAGTGTTCTATTTAAGCGGCTATATATTTTTTTTCCAGTTTATTGACTATAATTAATATGTAATATATTTTTCGTATATGTCAATGCATTTCAGAAAAGTTTTTATGATTTCGATATCTGGGATAAAGTAAAGAAAAGATCAATTTAGTATGATGATACAAAAAATGGGATTCAATTAGGAATTTCAACCTGGGGGCAAACAAGACCTTAATTTTGTTACATAGTGTTATAAAACGTCCTACTTGTTTTTTTATTGAAACCTTTAGTTTTGACTTTTTTTGAAACTTACAGAATATTATATTATATCCTTCTATATCTGTATATTATATACGTATTTGCTCTATGGAAAAATAATAAAAACCGCTTCATAAATGTGTTACCTAGCCATGGACCAATTATACAATCTACATATATAGAAAATACACTTCTTTTTATGTGTAAAATGGAAAAATCACAATAGAAATAGCTTCCATGCAAAAAAACTTATATATAGCATATATATCAAAAGAGCAACGTCCTCTTTAAAAAAATAGCTGGGGTTATAAAAAGAACCTTTTTTGAATATGTGAGTAGTATTTTTTGTCAGCTTTTTTTATTGCTTAATAAATGTTCTCAGGGGCTCATATATACATACTTATTTCTTAGTTTTCTTTGAGTGACTGTGTGAGAGCAAGAGGAACACAAAAAATATGTACAGAATTTGAGAAAGGGTTAGGGTGAAGGGGAGTAAAAAAACCCTAATCTCCTTATGTTTAAACACATAAAACGGAACCCTTACGTGTGAATTGGAATCAAAAGTGTTTTTAAAGAAATAAGAGCGTTTGGAGAAAAAATATTTTATATCTATTACAATTGATTAAAATCAATTAATAACTCACATAGTTTTACTTTATGAAAAAATCATATCTAATTGAAGTGTAGCTTTTTGTCAGTCATTCAGTTATCAAATAATAGTTAAGGCATATAAACACATAAGATGATATCATGATGCTTTACATCTGCAACTCAGTCTCTTAGTATTATATAGAGTACAATGTTGTTTTTATTGGAAACCGTATTGGAGAGGCTATATACTTGATAAGTAATGTGTGTTTTTATAGAGTAAATGATATCATAGGCTAAAGCTACTCTTTTACTATTGTTATGAGCCACCATTGATTGCAATTTTTGAAAGTGGACTCTATCGGCAAGATCACTGGTTATGGACTACAACACAGTGCTATATCATTAATAAGTCAAAAAAGGTTCAGAACAATTCTTTTGAATGGAATAAAATAGTTGTATCTCTGAAATGTTTGATTGTAAATGATATTGATGATAAGTGAAATAACAAAGTTTTGTTCATTAGTTTACAAAACAATTACTTGTTTTGTAATAGATGTTTACACAAATATACAATGTTTTTGATTTCGGGATAAATAGAGATGTGTTTATATAATCACTTAATAATTATGAATTACTTTTCTACGTTACACAGACTTAGGCTTAAGTCCAAATGAACTAAATTCAATTATGTGTCTAATGGAATAAATATTATTATCCTATATATTTCATGAGTACAATATTGTAACATTATTCCCATATTTTATGTGTATTGTTTATAGTTTAAAATGTATTTTCTTTATTTATCAATATTGAAGAGTTATAACAAAGATTACCTTGTTCTAAGATAGAAATCCATATCTGTAATTTTCGTGTTTATTTACATGTATAAATATAGTTGTGAGCGTTCAGCTTTTTTTTGCGTGTATAAAAAATAGCGTTTCATTTTCAATGTTTTTGCGTTCAGCGTGAAATATTTTAAAAAGACATTTTTTTAAAAAGTGAAAGAATTAAAGAATTTCCCAAAAAAGTAATGCGTAGTGATAACTTTTTTTTTGAAAAGAATTCCAAAAAGTAATGCGTAGTGAGACCTTTTTTAAAGAATTTCCAAAAAAAGTGATGACGTTTTTTTTCCGAAAAAAGTCCAAGAAATGTTTGGAAAATTGAACGCTCAAAGCAAAACTCTTTTTTTTCGTTCAACGTTCAGCGTTCAAAATAAAAGTTGCGTTCCGTTCATTGAACGTGCGTTCAGCTGAACGCCGTTCATTTTTGCGTTCCGTTCACAAGCCTGATAAATATTAAATATTATAATTAGATAGGTTTTGGTATTTTTTATCAATGGATGCAGTTTAAATAAACTCTCAAGTTCAAAAATACTTTCTTATTAATACTAAACTACTTCTATCGAAGAAAAAAACACATAGTACACAGAATCATTTTTTGATGACGTACTTAAACTAATTCATTATTATATGAAACTCTGATTAATCAATGGTCAAAAGAAGAAATGAAATGGTGAGCTCAGAGATTTTATTGGTTGATAGACTTTAATTGCTTAGGTATGAATATATTAGTGGTACATTTTTTTATTGTTATTTATATGGTTATAATATATATAGATATATAGTTGTTTTATTATAAAATACTAAATCACTGGCTTTACAATAAAAAATATCATGGAGCTGATAAATAAAATGTCTGCACATATTTATCAAAGAACAAATGTCTAGAACAAATCAATACGTTTATAGACTCGCAGATATTTCCATATTGATATTTTATGACAAAGAAAACAAATCTAAAATTGTTATTTGATGATTTTTTAAATATACAATGCGAGTAAGGATTATATTTACTTTTATAATGGACCGTACCAAAAGAGATTAATTTTATTAGCACTAAAACTCAATATTTTATTTATAAAATGAATCTACTCGAGTTCTTAACCTAAAAATTTACTTCTCTGATTGATAATATTGTTTAATAATACACGACGTTTTAATGTATTTTTGTGAATATTATAAATATAATATCATGTGAATAAGTGTACCTTGGTAAAAAAAAAATCTTCAATTTTTTAGTTAGGACCTTCATTTTCCCCCTCCCCATTCCGTACAGGAAATAAGTTCGTAGATTCAAGTGGGCTCCTGTGGTCTATGACTTGATGAGGGGCCAGGCTATTATATGCTCAGGCACATTATATATAGTATGTCGGCGTCATTAAAACTTCTTTTAAGGGGAAATATATGGCTGTAAGAATCCTCACTCCTATTTTTAACCCTCCCTCCCTCCCTCCTCACTTTGCTTAACTATGTATACACACACTTGACCGTTTGAATATTGTCTATGCAAAAGATCCTTTTCATCTACTGCTTTGCATAATGTTAACTCTCTGCTTAAAGTAAAGAATAAAGAAAAAAGATTAAAATAGAGGAGGGGAATGGTGGCCACTCGTACATATTCCTTCCTTCCTTCCTTCAAAAGAGGATTGATTTATCTCTATAAGACTTCTCTAATATGCCTCATACTGTGCACTACCTCAGGTGGTTGACTCTATTTACCATCCACACACACACAAAAAGCCAAGTGGCCTAAAAAAATATCCTTTCAAAAAGTCATTATTGATAAATTTACCAAAGAATCTGAGGGATCACGTGTTTTCTATTGTTGGCAAAGTCTTTTATGACTGTGCAACTAGGGTTTGACTTATTTTTTCTATGAGTGAATATAGTATTTATAGTAAACATATCATTGTAATTATTTAAGACCATCAAATATACAAAAAAAATATCATCCTTGTGCAGCGGCTCGTTACGAGGCGCTCGATGTTAAATTCCTGATCCTGGATCTCCTTCTTGGAAATGGGCGGGAGATATTGTACGATTTGTGCCATCTCGCTCAGGAGTATACCTGAAAGCTCTGAAGAGATTTTAAGACGTCATCGTGATTTTTTAAAGAATAATAAACGCTGTTTCGTCCATGTATATAAGGTTATAATCTCTTGACAGTAAATATGTTCTATGTTCATGTTATTTATTTTAACGCAACTGTCAAGAGTATTTTTTATTTATTTATTTATAGTTGTCTTGTATTTTAGTGTTGTTATTTTTACACTGTCTTATAATATTTGATAGCCGAATAAAAAAATTATAACCGTAAAATAAATAAAAAATACACTTATAAGTTTCTTGAAACTGTTTTTTTTTCTTCTTTATTTTCTAGTAGCAAATGAAATAAGGGGTCACGTGATAATAATGGACAATATCACGTTACTCTTGCATAAAGTGATCCTGGCTCAATAGTTGCTAGCCTTTTTAAGCTGCATTATGTTTGCCCGATAGATTACTTCCTATTAAAATACCGGCATATATATATTGATTTGGGTCGCTCTCAAGCAAAGCTCAAAAAGGATTACCTTTTTCCAATCAGTTTTATTTATGATTTGTCGATAAACTTGATTAGTTATTTATTATTATTATCCAATCGAATCTTGGGATCCTACACTATATTTATTTTCAATTCCACTTCACCACATTCAAACGTACTCTTCCCCCATTGAAGAGAAGAAGAAGGAAAAAAACTATCTATTTGAATGCTCAAGGGCACAAAAAATGTAGTTTCCCTTGTCAACACTTTTCCGACCCCTTATTTACATACATACATACTATCCCCTGCTAATTTTGTCCGTTTTCTGTCAAGCCCTGGGATGAAGAGAAAATCTTTAAATGAAGAAACCCCACTTTCCGTATACCCTTAATCGAAGTCTCTCTCCTAGAGAACCATAGTGAGGCATTAACATGGCTTTAGGGTAATGCAGGAAACAAAGGGAACAATAGAAATGTATTCATTGGGTATCCGGAAGAAATGGTATATGGAAAATGATCAAAAGTGGTAATGAAAAGCTTTAATCCAACATAAGATATGATTAGGAAAGATTTTGAATTTCTATAATAGTATTTATCGACTGTAAAGTCTTGATTAGAAGGAATTGAATGAGAGTATCATGTATATTCAAACTACAAATGTAAACTAGAGGCATATATACCCAGAGAGTGCAAACCTCCGCCGTCACGGAGTCCTTATGAGCCTTCCGAGGCGGATTTTTCACGACTGGGGCGGCGTAGAGGGACGGGGGGGGTTCCCCTTGACGGAAATTCTGAGAGGAAGACGCTCCCGGCACCCGATTTCACAGCACAGCGACATCTATTGGCAGAGTAGGCTAACTTGAAATAGTTAGTAGTATTTAGCTCATTTTGCATCTTATTCTGCACTCCGAGATGCCAAAATTTAATCACTTGTTTCTTTTGGCATTTTCAACAACTCCACAAAGTTTCATCCGAATCCGTTCGTACTTTTTGAGTTATCCTGCTGACAAACAACCAACAAACAAACCAACGTCAGTGAAACAATACCTCCTTCGGCGGAGGTAATTATTAATGTGAATGAAGGCATTATATTTTTATGGGATTATTATAATAATTAATATTGTAAAATTTCTCGTTTTATCATTTAAGCTTGTATGGTTCGATTGAGTTATATGTTTGAGGATATTAATAAAGATTACTCAATCAAACTTAAGAGTCCTTTTTCTGTGATTCATTCATTTCAATTTTGATCATTTTTCCCCTAATTTTTTTTTCCTTCATTATTTTTTCCTTGACTACTTTTTTACTTATGTCGACTCAATTATCAAGCCATTTATCAGGTGTGTCTTTAAAAAAATGTAGAGTGTTATAAGGGTGAGAGAGTATATTATGTTATATACAACACACAAGAAAATTAAGATGCGATATAATTATTATAAAAATAGAAATAACGAGGCTATATACAGGTAGTGAATAACTTCATTTTTAAAGCCGAAGATCTTTAGTCGGATGATTGGCGCTAAGGTCCGTGGCCATGAACTGGGGCTGGTGTAGAAGTGGCACGGGGTGATGTGAGAGCGGGGGTGAGACGCCACGAACACCCGATGCGAGAGGAGGAGGAGGTGAGGAGCAGAGAAAGGGCGGCGTTGGCGTGAGGGAGCTGTTATAAAAGCTATGAGTGGGAGAGCCGCTTGGGGAGATATTCGCGCTGGGGTTCATTCGCTTCTCCTTTTGCCGCCGATTACAGAACCAGACGCGAACAACTTCTTTTTCCATGCAGAGGCCATCTGCCACGTAGGATATTTCCTCAGAGGTGGGCTTTGGATTAGCGTTAAAGGCTCTTTCGAGGGCGATGCGGACTGTGGTGTCGATGGAGGTTCGCTTCTTGCGCCGTCGGTTAATGGCCTCTGTGGCAGCAGATATGCTGTTGGAGGGGAGAGAAGGGAATTGGCGCTGCTGCTGCATCCGACGTTGGTTGAGGATGAATGTGAGGAGTCCGCGTCTTCCAGCCACTTCTGCAGAAGTGGCTTGAGCTTGCACATGTTTTTAAAGCTAAGGTTAAGGGCTTCGAAGCGTGAAATGGTGGTTTGTGAGAAGTCGTTGCCGTACATTTTCCCCATGGCGAGTCCGACGTCCCCCTGGGTGTAGCCTAGCTTGATCCTCTTCTGCTTGAAGAGCTTGGAGAACTGTTCGAGCTCCTCGAGGTCCGTGTTTTCCTCTGGCGGAAGGTCCAGGCGAGTGGGGAGGTGTGAGGAGGCCGGGTGGTGTACATATTTGGTAGTCCTTGAGATCCAGCCGCGGAGGCTGATGATATCATGACCCCCACAGGCGTGGAGGAGGTCAGGAGGGAGGAGGTGTTTTTGGTAGAGCTTGAAGAGAAGAATTGATCTTGTTGAGACCGCCAACGCTGCTGACGCAGCCTAAGGACAGGCTCCGAGATGATGGAGGCAGCCTCTGAGAAAAGGAGGCACTTGAGTGCGGAGGAGGGACTTTTGGAGAAGACAAGGGGGACTTCTCGTGGGTGTCGTTGAAGTTGGATAAATTCTGAAGTTGCTGGCTTCTTGAGCAAGAGCTTGAAGCTGGAAACAAAGCAAGGAAAAGTTTGTTAAAAAGATGTATTTAGTTTTAAAAAATACGTTTAAATTAACGAAACGGTTTGTTTTAAGGCAATATTTCTGATAATGATAATGAGTTCAAATTAACTAAGAAAATATTTAAAAAATAAGATGCTTTATTGCAAGAAAAATTAGTTAGAAGGTGTTTTTTTGTAATTAAAAATAATTATAAAATGCGTCGTTCTATGTACCAAAAAAGTTTCTAACAAAGTGTTTTTTTACATTAGAATGATAGGAGCCGTTCTAAATAAAGAGAAAGTTGTTATTTAAAACAATGAAAAGTATTCATAAAATGGGTTTTCTTATAAATTCCTTTAATACATTCATGTTAAAGCAAAATGGCATTGGTTGTCTTGTGAAAAGTTCTGAAAAATAGTGTTTCAGAGATTTGACCTGGCCAAACAGTTGGATTGCATGCTTGGTGATATTTTATTACATCCAAAGACTAAACTTTTATTTAACTTACTGGGTTCTGAAGTAGAGTTGAATTACTTTGGCCCATCATGTTGACTTGAGGATTGAGGAGGGAGAGAGACTGCTGGATTTGAGCTAGGGCCTGTACAGTCTGTGCCTGTTGGGCCAGGTCAAAGCCAGAGTGATTGGAGGGATGCAGTTGTTGAGAGGCCGCAAGGGCAGCGGCTAGAAGAGGGTTTTGTCCCAAGACAGAGGAAAGCTGAGGATTCGCACCCATGGCGAGTAACTGCATGGCGCTCGTCTAAAGAAGAAAAAAATAAGATATGGTTGATTGGTATATGGAATCCTAGTAATGGTGTTGAAATTCTTTAATAAAAATAACATTATTTTGTAAATTATATTTACCCTTTAAGAAATTTTCAATTTCATTTTTGCACTTGACAAAAAATGGCTAAAATTAATGTTCTTCGATAACATATTCTTAAAAACAACATTCTTAGCAGTTTAACCTAATATATATAGGCCAGTCGGTATATTTCCTTACCTGCTGAACGGAAGACTGTCCGGCTTGAAAGGCAGCCGCAATGGCCTGCTGGATAGAGGGACTTCCCGTCCCAAGGCTATTATTATTACTCGCAGTGCCCAGGGCTGAGGTAGATGATGAAAATGGCTTCGATGGTCTTCGATCAAACTTATCTCCTCTCAAATGCGAAGTCGGGGTAAAGTCCATAAGGGAATCCGATGCAGCCCCACAGGAGCCCGGGGAATCATTATTTCGCTTCCGGTCTACAGGAGATCGAGAGCGAGAGCGGGAGAGTCGACGAACACGGAGGCCACGATTTGAAGGGTGGCTCCCGACCCTCAGCTGGGACTCCTCTTCGTCCTCATCCTCGTCTTCACCGCCGCCGCCGCGATGAGTGTGATGAGAGGATATGTGAGAGCTGATATGATGAACGTGATCTAATTAGAAACAAATACAATAAGGATCATTAATTAGGATACATTATGCAGTAAGAATGCTTTAATTCATTGATTATACTTTCTTGCATACTTTTGACAAGTTATTTTTTCTTATAAATAGTCAAATTGTATATATTTACAATTGAATTGTAAATTAAACAATAAAAGTAACTAAATAATATCATAACAGTCATTCATAGGAATATAATATTCAAAATGTGAACTACTTTTCATTAAATTTATAAAATATTTAATCTGTACGTTTATTTTTAACATTTTTATACTTTATTTTATGAAAAATATTGATATACATTTAAATAAATAATAAACATTTTATGACATATGAACAAAAAAATATACACTTTTCTTTAAAAGTTTTCTTTTTAAGCAGTTTTACATAGTAAGCTTCCCCTTGACCAGTTGTCTTCTTATATAGACATATATTTCAAATATTAAAAGATGCAAAAACACTTTGAAAAGATCCCCATTTTGTTCAATTTAGTTTTATATATTTTGTTTTCAATATAGTTTCTATTAAATATATATTAAAACAGCATTTTGCGATACTTTATAAGCATCTATATATGTAAAAAGCCACAAAGTAATGATTAAGCCATTATATATATGAATAGGCAGATCAAATACAAATGTAAAAATATATTTAGCATCACATAAAAAGGTTTAATACTTCATATTGAAGATGATGTATTCAAAAAATGTTTAGAAAACATAAATATAATGTATAATAGGAATATTATTTATAAGTATTAAATTGCTAACTAATTCGGATTTCAGAATAATATTAAAGCAGTGTATGAAGTATTTACTTCCAAATTACATTATTCGATCAATATACCAGATATTGAACTAAAACTTAGATGCCAATTATTAAAATTAAATCATAAATACTTTTTAGATTCAAACTTTTGCAAACCATAAAAACCTTCAAATGAAAATTTTACTAGCTTGTTTTTATTTATTTATTTGTTATAAAAGTTGGCATCGACACATTTAAGAAGTCGAGTCCACGAGATATCAAAGTATCGTAACCCTGTTGGTAAATTGCTAATAGATTTGCTTTTAATAACTGGGTTCTTTTATTGCCCTTAAATCAGGTACAAAATATATTTTCAAAAAAGGTTCTTACAAACAAACTTTGACCTTCCTCCTTCGTCTTTCATTTCCTTCAATGTAAAAATATATATATTTCACTCACTCATATTCAACAAATGCATCACGAAGTAATACTAATACTCTCTCTACGCTTAAAAAAGAGATGTAGACATTCAAAAATTCACACACTCACAGCTGATTAATAAATATATATATCTGAGTGTTTGTAGAATGAATTACTAACTGGAATACATGCTTGCGAAATATGGATGGGGGCGTGCGGATAATATTTGTTTCTGCAAGTTGCAGTTATCTGATATTTTCAATTTGTTGCTGATACGTATAACTATAAATAGATGAAAAACAAGTATATATCATACGTTTAAGAGGACACAAGGTCAAGATAATTGTAAACAAATTCTGCTTTTAATAGTACTTTTGATTATCAATAATTAATAAATATTTTATTTTGTTAACTAGTGACGAATTATATTTACTTATATTTTTAAAAATATAAAAATATTAATTAAAAGAATAATTTTCAGGTAACAAAAGATGTAAAAATAACATCCAGTAAACTAAAAAGAGAAAATATTACAAATATACTTTTTTAAACGCATACATATATTTTGGCAGCCATCTTAGTGATATTTTGTTAATTTAAAAAGTATATGGCTAAACTATCTATTAAAGGAAAAGATGCAAAATGAAAATTGGTGAAAACAATGATAATAATGTCAGCCATCTTGGAGATATTTTTTTAGAGGGAAAAAGTTGTATACTGAAACTATTTTTAAGAGAAGAAACGCAACAGAAAAATATGGAAAATAATTTGTATAGATCTTTTTAATATCGTAAAAATAAAAGACTATGGACTTTAATGTCAATACAAATTGCTTGTTCAGTTACTATGTTTAAAAGTTTCATGATTTGCATTGTTTTAAAAATACACTCCAACTTAATACGATATCTACCACAAAAGTGTATCATTCTTTACTAAGAAATATATTGGACCTATATATCATTGGTGGTATATCTTAAAGAAAAAAAATAAATAAATATTGTCAAAAAATGAATGTTGATAAAAAAACAATTAATTAAAAGGGAGGGATCCCCTCTTATATGAAAGACTTCATGATAAATTCATTACGGTAGTGTATTTAAGACGAAAGAAGAAAAAAAGAAAAAAAGAGGCGAATTTACCTCCCGCTAAGTATATGTATGTATGCATAGGTAGTCAGCGCTCTTTTTCATTGGGAGAAGTTGTTGTTACCCTCTTGCATATCATTTGCATGGAAAATATTATTATTTATTATTATTATGATTCGTTGTTCCTGCATGACTATTTCAGGAAGGAAGAAGGCGGGGCTAAAGAAGGAAGGAAGGAGACGTAAGAATAGAAAGAGAGAGATATGGAAATTATTATTATCATACAACAGCCGGGATTCAAATAGGGGGGATCTCCGAGTATTCCATGGAGTCAAAGAAAATAACGTAAAGCACGAAAAACATGTGATTCCTTAGGTAGACGGTTGTCTTGACTGCTTATATATATATATATATATATATAGATGTATACATACATAGGCGTAGGAGACAGGGGGGCAAGAGGGACAACTGCCCTCCCAAAATTCGGGTGAGTTCTCAAGCTCGTGCAATTGGTTGAGGTATTCGGGTATTTAAGTTGAAGAAGAAAAAAAATTAAAATCATGAAAGCAACCTGATTTTGAACTATAACAAAATAAATGTAATGTAACGAATAACATGAAATTACTATATAAAAAATATTAATCTACATAGCTTTCTTCATTCGGTTATTTTTTCGTCGATTTAACAGTTTTTGTTAAAGTTTGGGCTAAAGTTTGGGCTGCCCCCCCCCCCAACCAAACATCTCCCCTACGCCTATATATATATATATATATATATATATATATGTCATCATTGTGATAGTATATATGATCTTAAAGACTCAGAATGTGTATAATATGTTGCTTATTTATATATTGTAATGATATATATTATTTCCCGAATTCTAAATACATAGTTTTTTCAACATTTTATTAAGAACTCGTAATAAAAATAAGTAATCATTAAAAAGTAATATCGAGTTGTCCAATCAGTTTACTTAACTCCAGGTCTAACCTCTGTTTTCGCTCAATTATATGTGTTAAATTGATTCAGGGAATTTAGTAGTATTGCAACTATGGAATATGCAATGATTGTGATGGGCTGGAATTATCGAAACTTTAAACCACAGGAATAAAAAAATATATTAACGGTATAATTTATATTTTTGTTGTTTTTGTAGAAAGTTGAAATGAAATATTTATTTGGTTTTTCCCGCATTTAAATGCATGATACCAAAAAAAAAGTGGAATAAAATACAAATTTTAGACTAATTTTAATGCCATATACATTATAATATTTGTATTCAAAACCTTCAAACGAAAATCAGTAACTTGTTATTTATTAAAGCTGACATTTTGACCTTTTAACTCTATAGTTTAAGAATTATGCAATATTCATTCGAGATGCATTAATAATATAATTACAAAGAAAGGAGCACTACAAGGGACTTCTTCGTATCACTGCCCTTCAATCATTCAAATGCAATACTTTTAACTAATCTAAATATCCTAATGAACTTTTCATATATATGAACAATACTTAAAAGCACCCATTGACTTATATATTTTTTCGCACACATACAAGTATATATGATATGTCTAGCAGAATATTAATGGCTTCAATTTTTATTACTAAACCTATAAAAACCTGCATATATATATATATACCTACTGAGACAGTTATATAACTAAAACAATATCGAGCAGACAAAAGTTAGTGACTCACATAAAAACTAGTATTTAAAACCGTTTTTATCAATATGTAGATTTATAAGAAGGTTTTTACACCATGTATTTATTTTTATTATAAATATGAGGTGCTAAGTCTGGTTCAGTTCCAAAAAGGAGTCATAAACTTAGTTCATAATGAATTATGTACATAATATTATTTGACGACTTTTTATGGCATTCTAATAAATATATATTTTTTCTGTTACAACATAGGTGCTAATGGGCACTTATGGCAATATATATATATATACCTAGCATAATTTGAACCTTACCTTGTTGTGATGAGGGTGAGGTACCCCTTGAGGACGCCCCGCTACCGTGTGCACTCCCTCGATCCTCTTCCATTTTATTACTACCGGTACTCAGAGGTCCAAAGAGGCTTGCGCTGAAGGGAAAGGATGCCACAAAGGCATTATTGGGCCCAACAACCTTTCCCCCCGAGTTTCCGTTGTGATCTGATTCGTTTTGCTGTGGCGAGGATACCCCAGAGGCTGCAGAGACGGCTGACGCCGCCGAACCAAAGTCCTGGCCTTGGTTCTGATTGGAGGCCTGTAGAAGCATGGCTGACCGGGAGTGCTTACTATATATACTGTATGTGTGGTTATATATATATATAATATGAAATATATATGAAGAGGATTGCAATGAATAAATATATATAGTTTCTCCTCGAAGTTAGATCATATTTGGTGCTGGGATGTTTTTAAGAGTGTGGGTAGAAGAGTCTGGGGCTATCAAGGGGGATGAGGCCTTCTTCTATCTGTCACACATGCACTCACTATGAGATCTCTGACTTGACTGGATAAAAAAGACGGGTCCACCGGAGTGTTTTTTTTCTTCTTCTTTTCTTGATGGTGGTGGTTCTTAAGTATTATATTCATATAGCTGAATATGTGAAGTAGCGGGTATTATTTTTCTTCTTTTTTACAGGTAATTTTAATTCAAAATTCAGAAAAAGTGCGCTCCAGCTACTACTGACACGCACTCACTCACTCACTCACAGGCAGCAGGAAGGAATAGCGGACAGTCGGTTTGGCAAGGAGCGCAACCATCATCGTCTTGAGACTGCTTTTTCCATGACGTTGCGCATATGTTTCTTCTTCAGGATATGAAGAAGTAAAAGGGGTTTTTAGTTTTCTTTCTCTCTTTCTCACGGAACCTTGCAGTTGCACAGGTGCTGCTGCACTTGATTGCAATAATTGCATCATCATTATCAAAGGGATTGAGTTCTTGGATGTCTTTGATAAAAGGTTAAAGAAACGTATTGATATATATATATATATAGGTGTAGGAGACAGGGGGGCAAGGGGGGCAATTGCCCCCCCCCCAAATTCGGGTGAGTTCTCAAATTTGGGCAAATTGGTTGGAGTATTCGGGCATTTAAGTTGAGAAAAAAATATGAAATTATGAAAGCAACCGGATTTTGAATTATAACCAAATAAATATAATATGTAATGAATAGTATGTTAACACTATAAAGAAAATATTTATATAATTGCTTTCTTTTTTCGATTATTTTTTCACCGATTTAACAGTTCTTGCTAAATTCGAGCAAATTGAATGCTGCCCCCCAGACCAAACATCTCCCCTACGCTATCTATATCTATATATATATATATATATATATATATATATATAGACACTCTTCATATGAAGTTTGAATATGAACTATAATGTGCATTGACTGAACGTTAATGTTCATATTTTTTACGTAACTGTCCAGACTTGATTTTTATGTTATTTGTATGTTTTTGAAGTTTTCAAACACTGTATTTTATTTTGCTGCGATATAATAAAATTGTTTTAACAACTAATTTGATATATTTTTATAAATGTGAAGAAACAAAGTTGAAGAAACACTGAAAATAAATAAAAGGAACTATTATCTTTATAGTAAGCTTAGGTTCTTATCAAATGTTCTATTGAATATTTCAAAGAGTTGTTAAAAAATTAAAACTTATATAGCAAATATATATAGCAAACTACTATCATAGAACATATTGTTGCAGTTATAAGTCCTGTTATAGATATATACTATAGAGTACAATTCAAAAGGATGTTATAAGATATTTTATTAAATTCAATCATTTAAGTTTTGAAAGAATTTCAGAAACTATAATAACAAACTTATAAGAAAATCAAACGTTGATAAGAATTCAATTTTTAATCCTAGTTCATATATGTTTTTCACATTCAATACGAATATTTATTTTTTATCCTTAGATATTTCTAAACACCATTATTACAAAATATGGTATACCAATTGATTTGTAATATTTTAATATTTTATCATGTATGTGAAATATCAATTCAATATGAATTAATAAATATTTTCTTAGGAAAAAGTTGTAGCAATTTGAAAATATTATGTTCTTTATGTTTCACAGGTATTAAGTAATACAAAGATAACTCTTATTCGGCTCCAAGTGGTTACAAAAGCAATCGTTGAAGACCTTGTATTAATTTTATATATGCACCAAAATAGTAAAGTCCATTCTTAACCAATAATAATAAAGGAACTCACTTAACTAAGCTGTATATATATCAGGAAACGACCGGGTACCCGGCTGTTTTTTGAGCGTCCCGGCCCGGTGTCCCGGTTTTTATACACCGGGCCGAGACATCTATATTTTTTCAATAATTCGTTTGTAAAAAATCATCACTTCAAAAAACTTTTTGGAGATTCTTTTCTAAAAAAACATCGTCACTTTTTTGGAAATTCTTTTCTAAAAAACGTCATCACGTCTTTAGAGATTCTTTCTTTAAAAAACGTCATCACTTTTTTTGGAAATTATTTTCTTAAAAAACGTCGTCACTTTTTTTGAAATTCTTCACAGAATGTCGAAGGAACGAAAATATATATTATGTCCCGGCCCGGGTCCCGGCGAAAAAAGATATCCCGGTCGTTTCCTGAATATTATATATATATATGTATAAATATATATATATGTATATAATTCCTTGTTTACAAAGAAAATTTACGCTTAACCTTTTCTCACATTGATTCTGTTAGTTTACTCCTTTTTTGGTTTTTAAATTTTAAGATTTATATTTTTTCTCCTTCAATATCAACAAAATAAAAATAACATTAGAATTACAAGCAATAACATTTTTGTCCATATGTATATCAATAGGATTTTAAATAGATACTCCCATACACACAAGAACATTGTGAAATTATCCGTAGTTAAGACCAAGGAAGGAACAAACAAGCTTCCCTCTCTCGTGAAAATGCAAGGACAGCAGTGATTCATGCGACTCTCCTGAAATAAATGATACTTTTTATGTGAAATAGAAAGCAATAAGTTCCTTCTCAAGTATTATTACTTCATATATTTTCTTGTATTTTATAACTGAAACTCCACAATACATTTGTAGCTCCGATATTCATCCAAGTTCTATACTGTACTTTTATAGGAATTATATGTTATTTGTTATAAACTTCTAACTATAAAAAACACAGGCACTTTAGTTTTATAAGAGGATTTTTTCCGACATTCACGGATTATCATTGGTCTAAAATTATATTTTAGATGCACCGTTTATTTAATAGATCACAAAGGGAATGATTGAATCCTTTGTAAGGATTCAAAGACACACACACTCACACCCGACCGAGAGCGAACAAAAAAGCCTGGGCCGGGTAACTCTTTGACATGTGATAAATGAATATATACCACATTTAGAATTTTGGAAGATAGGGGAAATACCTAAGTGAAGTCACCGCATTCCTTGCTTTAATAAGGGCAGACTGGGATATTTTAATGAATCTTGGGATTATTGTTGGATTAATTAAGGAGAGCGATACGTAAAGGAGGGCTGGTGGAAATATAAAAAAGAATAATAATTTTGCTCTACGTTCAAAAATACTTTAATGCTGGTCATTTGTTAGTTTAAAGGTTAATTTAAAAGTATGTATTTTCTAATAAAATAGGTTGTGTGTATCGCAGTAAGCTCCCGTTATTTAAAAAAAGCATATGTAACGCAAATACATATCACCATATTATATGTCAATTTAGAGATCTGTCATAAATAGTGAGGAGAAGACAATAATAAAAATGTTGATATATATTATAATCATATTAAAATTCATTTGATTTTTAAAAAAAAAAGTGAACTTCTCACTGAATTGAGAGGCAAATATGTATGTTCTAAAAGTCGGTTTAACACAAACAGATTATAGTTTTTATTTAATGAAAAAATATTTTTTTTGTGCCTATATGGTTCGATAGAATTGGTCGGCTGGATAAAATAAAACCGCGGTAAAAAAAGTTAAATCATAGTATTAAAATCATAGTATTCAAATTAGTCTATCGAACCTAGGATCGTATGATCAATGAGGTTTACCAAAATTACCCTCCCCTCTCGGGATTCCAACCTGCGTCCCAAACATTGAGAGTTGAACACCCATTTAGTTTAATTTTATAATATTTTTTTTCAACAATACAAACTTATTTCATTGTGAATATTATCCTAGGAAATCAAAAAATATCATATATGCGTTGATGATAGAATACATGAAGCTTAGCAATGTAGTTTCCTTTCTTATTATTGATTAAGGATGGACTTTGCATGACACCAAAGTTTAGTATTTTAGCTCAAGTTCCCTTACTTATTGACAAACTTTAGACCCCAAAAAAATGTGTAAAGTCCTACAATCATACATTCAATAATATATACAAAAGATTAACAATTAAACATAAAAATAAAAGCAGTATCATTATTTTTAAAGGAACTTAAACTAAATATTTATTAAATCCATTAACAGACCTAAACATATAAGTACCCCATATGCATTAAAATATATACATTCTTATTTTATTAAAGCTGATCATTTAAACAATAAAATAAATATACATTTATGTGAACATACGCAGTAAGACTTAAAATTTAAGTACTATATAAAATATTTATATCCATTATGTATATAATTTTTATTTACTACATTTTAGAAGCAATATACTATTTTTTTCAAAGGTCCAAAATATTTTGAAAATACATAATAATAAAAATAAGAATAATGGGACATGGCAGAATGTTCCTTTTGCTGTGAGGTCCAAGAATCTTTATGTAGAGACGAACTTTGAGAATCAACTATGTGTATCTTGCAGTCGCCGCAATATGAATTATTTTCACCTCCAATATTTGACAATGCAAATTAGATGTTTGTGCTATAAGGACTTAAGTTTGTTTGTTTGTTTAGCTCCTAGATCAGCCTCACCACATCGGAACTCAATCCGGTATCAGCCGGTAATAAGCTGTCTAGGAGCTAACATTTATTGCGAAATAAATTAAATTGACACAAAAGCAAAAAGGCTCTTAGAAGATACTCCTCCATGGGCTTTTTCCTTCTTTGCATCTCCTCGGCCAGTTCGTCCATCTCCATCCTTGTTCGGGGACACGCGCAGATTAGGTGGAGTGGGGTTTCATCGTCTTCCTCACACAGTCGGCAACCGGGGTAGAAGACTTTCCCATTTTGTAGAGGTATGCGTTTAGGCCAATATGTCCGGTAACCATAGCAACGATCCTCGAGACATTTTTCCTCTTAAAATGAAAAACCTTCCTTCCAATATACGGCTCGGGGAAGAAATGCTTCGATTGTCTACAGGAATCCATGGCCAGCCATTGGGCTTTCCACATTGACAAGGACGTGTTCTTTAGAGAGTTTTTTGTCTGGTTGACGGATATAGGCACAGCCACTTGGCCGCCTCATTGCGCACCTTCTTTTGCGAAGAAGTCGGCATATCGTTGCCCGTAGTATCGTTGTGGCCCCTTATGACTTTAGTGTTCATACGGACAGAATTAAAAGAACTCCTTAGCCGTGATTGGCAATATTCTCCTAGGAAAAAATAAGGTTTTCTATGATGAGGACGTTGGTTGACGCCATTTGAAGGCCATATTATAACCGATGCAACTCAATAGGAACACAAATGATCGTCTATATATATATGGACGCTTAGGAGTTGTGAAAGCCGTTTAAAATATGTATTCTTTGTGTAGTTTATATAATGAGACACTTTAGAAACACATGATGAATTCTTAATATGCAATATGTATCTCTAGAAGCTCATGTCATTTAGACAAAGTATGTTTAATATTATGTCGCAAAATCTAAATACACAACATGATATCATAATTGAGCATATTAACTGGAAGTTGAGGATTAAATCATAGACAAATCGACGTTATCGTAGTCTTAGACATGTATGCAAAAAACATATGCATATATTATTCATTAGAAGACTACAGAAAAATATGTATTAGATAACTTCCACCCCTGACCTTGAACACTGTTTTTGCGAAAATTGTTTTTTTTCGCACTTACATGAATATGCAATATGAGACTTGGTGAAGTATTTACTTTACAATAACTGTAAATATATATCACAATAATGATTTGTTGTTTTTATATCGATTATCAAAAGACACTTTAATTCTATCATATCTTTGTTAATAAAATTAATTATACTTACAAAAGAAAATAGTTAAGAACATAAGATATTATTAATTTATCACATGTTTTTGTTTGTTAGATTATATTGGTTGAGCTAATAGTTGATTTTGTGATACTGTGAGATATTCTATTATTAAGGAAGTCGAAAGAGTATCATCAAGCCAATACTCTTAAAAAACAAAATATGAATATAAGACTCATGATCCATTTTGAGAAGATTCGTAATCGGCATGCATGAATTACTATTTTAAGGATGATTTCCAAAGAGATATAGAGAGCTTATTCCCTCCAATTAGCAGAGAAACATCGTTCAGCTGTATTCTGGACACAATGACGTATTTCATTTCTTCCAATAACAGAGACACATCGTTCAGCTGTATTCGGGACAGAATGACGCATTTCTCTGAAGAATCCAATAAGCTCTCTATGTCTTTATATCTCTATGATTATTTCCCATTCTACTGGACTCACATTTTTGGGCTACTACTCACGGAGTACAGCCCTTGCTATGTTATATTCATTTTTTCCAGAATAACTATACAAATATTGCGAATGCCTTGGCAAAGGTCTTGTCATTAGGACCTTTTCAATATTTTCTTTTTGAAACATAAATGACAATTAAAGAAGATATTTGTTTACGGAGTAAATTTTGTTGCCAAGACTTAGATCTAGAATATGTACCGGTCTGAATTATTGCAAAAAGTTAAAAAAATTGTTCTCGTCAAAAAAAGAAAGTTTAAATGAGACTTGTTAAATAATACTATCGAACTCGACTTTAAATAATAAATACTTGCCTGGGGATTAAGACTCAATAATAAATTACCATCGGACGCAGGGACTCGTGATTAAAACTTATGCCGAACTTGTATCGAACTCTAGACTCAGGTTCACTCCAAAATTTATTTTGTCCGCAGCACTGTATCTATTTTAGAACTGAGGATAAAAAATATAAAGATATATTATAGAAAAAAAAGTATAACAGAGTAAATATGAAAGTTTTTGTTTCATTCATTTTATTTTAATATTTCAATTACAGTTCTTAATAATATATAATAAAATAAAAATAAAATCATATATAAAGCTGATCTTCATGCATATAAGATACATATTATATCCTAAGATTTTGGCATCAAATAAAATGTAGCGATATTAATTATAACGCTAAAGATCAATTTTTATGAATAAAAAGTAGTTCTATTTAGCAACTGTAAAATCCATACAATGTAAAAATGGCATACTATACACCTACAATATACCTTCTTCAAGCCGTCACCTCACCCTTTAGAAGATAGTTATCCACCTCTATCATCGTTGACATAACTCCTAGTAATTTGCTTTTGTTTTATATGGAATTTTTATTGTGTTTAATTGATTTTTTGTCTATTACGATTTTAATCCATAATATTTATTTATGTAGTTTGACACAATTTGACGAAAATATTTTTAAATTGTGTTTTATGTTTTGTACAATTTGTTATATAGACCTTAAAAAATACAATACAAAAAAAATTGTTACGTAAAAATATCCATGAGCACTTATTTTCGGAATACATGTTATTGATTAGCACCATCATAGGGAAAATTGTTCCCTGAGGCATGAATAAATATTTATACTTGATATTTGAATCTTCCACTACGAAGAATTCGCTTCTTTCACACTGATTGAGATATAATTTTTACCTTATTTGAAATCCATTCATTTTCTTCTTTTTTCGCACTCATATAGATACAATAAAAAGTGGATTCTACATAACGTGATGGATGAAAAAATAACTGACGTCTTTTGGCAAGGTTTTGACAAACAAAAATACGTTTTGCCCTTTAATATGAAGGCCAATTCCAGAAGCAATAAATTCATGATGCTTCTACCATTACATAATTGTGTTTTTAGGATGGGTGAATCAAAACTTCATCACACGTCAAAATAGCAGTGAACATAGGACTTTAGCAAATAAATAACTCTTGCAGTAGAAGTCTTTAATAGGGATGAGACGACGTAGAGCCGAATGGTCGTAGTTGGATGCCCAAATATGCAGTGTCACTTAGCTTGAAACCCCAATATTATAAAATTATGACACCCTAGAATTCAAAGTTTCATCGGAGATAGACACTTGGAGTGGTCATTTACGTTTGATTGTAATGATCTCAAGCAGCTTTAATTGGGCTCGTGAAACCTGAGGGTTCGTTGAAGGTGAGCCATTATAACAACTGGATTATCAATAAAGTAGAAAAAGTTCAATGTATAAGATGATTGGCCCCCTTGACAAAACAATTGTCTTAGAAGTAATAAAAAATTCTGCAATAAATGTCAAATGATGTCTCCGTGTGTTAGGTTTATTAAAAACTAGTCTCTTAAATCGGCATCACTTGGTATTATTAATTATGCCATGTCTTCCTTATGCGTTCCTTAAGACTTTGTACTTAGTCTGCTCAAGGGATAATACAAATTCCTTCCCTCTCTTCTTTTCTTTCATCAGCTGCATCCTCGGACATTGATCCTACTTTTTTTTCAGTCCAGTTATAATAAAAGTCGGTGGTTTTCGCACCTTTGAAACTTTCAAAGTGCCCATTGGAATCAATTGATTATGCGTATTCCCTGATTAAACATATTTACTTAAATAGTATTTTCACAGCTCACCATTGTTAGTATTTGCTGAGGTCATATAGTGCAATAACAGTTTTATTTATATATATCATGTTACTATAAAAATCAAAAGAAAAGAGTTATGTTATTTTTACCTCCGCCGAAGGAGGTATTGTTTTCACTGGCGTTGGTTTGTTTGTTTGTTTGGTTTGTCAGCAGGATAACTCAAAAGTACGGAACGGATTTGGATGAAACTTTGTGGAGTTGTTGGAAATGCCAAAAGTAACAAGTGATTAAATTTTGGCATCTCTGAGTGCAGAATTAAGATGCAAAACGAGCTAAATACTAATAAATATTTCAAGTTAGCCTACTCTGCCAATAGATGTCGCTGTGCTGTGAAATCAGGTGCCGGGAGCGTCTTCCTCTCGGAATTTCCGTCGAGAGGAACCCTCCCACGTCCCTCTATGCCGCCCCAGTCGTGAAAAATCCGCCTCGGAAGGCTCATAAGGACCCCGTGACGGCGGAGGTTTGCACTCTATGAGTGTATATATGCCTCTAGTTTCTTATGAATGTGGTATTTCATATATTGCAAAAACAATTTAGTAAATTAATATCATATAATTATAGTGATTAAGGAAATCATTGAATCAAATATAATTCTTTGGCGTTTATTGTTTCGACATAAAAAAGCATCTTATTCATACTCTTAGTTAATTAGCAAAAGTATCATATCATTACTTTAAGTAGTCGTTAGACTTTATATCAACAGTATTCTTTATACGTAAATAGTTAATAAATCAATTAGCTTACCAAACATCGGATCTGCCTAAGAAGGATATATGAAGTGAAAAACAATATAATACTTTAAATATAACTTGATAGATATACAATCACTTTGTCGGATCTAAAAATAATTTTTTAAACAGTCTACATACATATTTTCAATGATTTAAAACTTGATATGTAAATAAATATATAAAGCAAATTGTAGTATGTTTTGCCGTCAGTTATCTAAGGAGAAAAGTTATACCTGCCATTGAGAGCCTCCGAAAAAATAAGTATATAATTAAAAGCTTATTTTTTTGCTTTGAACATGATATAATAAGTTTTTTTCATGTATTCTACAAAGAAAATGGCGTTATCTTTGGTTGTCATTGGAATCTTCCACTCCAATCTTTCATATTTAAAATATTTATTACAACTTAGAGTATGTTATATTACGCTTATTATGAAAATTGTACCATTGCTTCAACTTCCATTTAAAAATAAGGTTTTTAAAGTATTAAAAAATGAATTTAAGACTCGGAATATGTAAAAACAAACACTATGTAAACAGCTCTCACAGATATTTATCATATAAAGGACAAGGGATCTCGAACATAATACACACACACACACTCTCACTGCCTAACACAACGAATGAGAGATAAATTAATGTCAACCATTTAACAAGTTATGTTTGTATTATTATTATTATTTGTATAAGTACATCTTGAAAGGAACTAAGAATTTTAATGTCTTTTGATTGAGGAGATTTATAGTTTCCTCCTGAAAAATAAATAATAATATGATTAATATATTAATAATCAGGGACGTTGGATATACTCATAGAGAAAAAATGAAGGGAAAATATAATAATAATAAAATTCCATTGCGGCATGATCGTTAACCAAGTGGTTGGGTTCTTCATATGCATTCATATTTTTTTTCTCTCTTTCTCTCTTTCTCATGGAACCACCACCATTAGAATATAAGTGCTAAGTGTGGAGGGACATTTCAATAACAAGAGACTTTTGAGGGTGCATTTAATGGATGTCCACACAATGACAAGGAGAGGGGGGAATAGTTGCAATCATGTTTTTGAGTGCTTTTCTGACTTGCGAAGGAAATCCTATAAAGCAACAAAGTGTTTCAATTTCATAATTGTCGAATAGGATAATATCTTGAATATTAAATATGCTTGTAGGAAAAATAAGCTGTCTTAACATATTTTTTTAGCATTTATTGTACAATTATATTATGTCTTTATAATATTATATGTATATATGTATGTTACATACATATGATACATATATGTATTACTGTATACCGTATACATACAGTATGTATACGGTATACAGTAATAAACCTTTAAACTAGGTAGAACATATTTTTTTAAATATGCAATTAAAATCTAATGGATAAGGAAAGTAACTAATCCTTGTCATACTTATTGCATTCAACTATGATAAAAATGCATATCTTTCTATATATTATATATATATATATATAAGGAATTTAAAAATAAAAGAAAATGTTAAATTAGAAAGATTTATGCCTTAAAGTTTGTTGAAACTTTATCAGAGAAAAAAAAATAGCACTTTTTACAGATTTATTATTACATATGGTTGGATTACATCTTACTATATTTTAACATACACTTGTCCTAGAGTTCTCTTAGTATCTTCAATATAAGTACAGTTTATCCTTTTAAATTATTAAAATCATGTTAAATTAGAAAGATTTTTGTCTTAAGGTTTGTTGAAACTTTTATCAGAGAATAATAATCTACCATTTTTACAAATTTATTATTATATCTGTTTGGCTTACATCTTTGCTACTAGTAAAATACACAGTAGTCCTAGAGTTTCTTAGTATCTTCAATATAAGTACAGTTTATCCTTTAAATTATTTTAAAATCATGTTAAATTAGAAAGATTTTGTCTTAAGATTGTTGAAACTTTTATCAGAGAATAATAATCTACCATTTTTACAAATTTATTATTACATCTGTTGGCTTACATCTTTGCTACTAGTAAAATACACAGTTGTCCTAGAGTTCTTTAGTATCTTCAAATATAAGTACAGTTATTTTTTAAATCATTTAATATTACTGACTATAAATTTGTCACGTATTTACATCTAAAAACACCACACACCTATGATGTCATTGAGAATGCTAATTTTAATAACGTTAACGTCAAATATTCAATAGATCATCTTTTTTTAATACGTGTGTTATCGAGTATATTGCCATGGGGCCATTAGTTAAATTTGTAACTAGTCTAAATAAATAAATAAAAACAATAAAATTGTGTTAAAAATAACAATGCAGAAGGATTATATGGGGACGCTGCGTCCAATGGCCCTAGCTGCGGTCCTGGCAGTGTGAAGGGTCGTGGCCGACCTCAAGGCATTAAACATATTTCCACACTAATATTGCGTGGCATGCAAAAGTAGCTGTCTCCCTCCCAAGTGGATACGCCACTGGAGTCGGGACCTCATAGGCCTCCTCGGGATGGGAAAGACGAAATCACCAACTGGGTTTCTGGCACCGCCGCCGCCCCCGTCGTTGGAGTAGAAGCATTTCCAAGTCTCCATGGCCCCCGCGTTGAGGGAGGGAAGGCCTGCTCTCTCAAGGAGGTCCCCGATGTGGATGTGATCCGTCCTTTACATCCAGCGATGCTCCGCGCGTATTTACAATCACATATAATTTTTGTGTGTTTTACTATTCTAACACATCATTTGTCTACAGTCTTTTAAGGGTTTCTTAAAGATTACCTATTCGAGTCCAGTTTGTAACACAAAATATTATTATTCTCTCTCATTTGTCCTGTTTCCTACTATCAATTCAAAAATATCATTAAACAATTCAGTAATCACTACTTTAATAATCTGTAGAGGCAACTTTGAAAAATGTACTTTAGTGTACGATGTTCTTTGGAAATTTAGTTTATTTAGTGCTATTCACTAATAAATAGATAAGAGTCAGTCAATACAAGTCATTAATTTTGCCTGCATAATTGATAAGTTGTTTTTGCCAAGTCAATTTATTTTTTGTTTGCTTGTGAATCAGACAACGTAGACTTGCCACTGTCTAGAGTAGATGCTGTATGCATTCAAATATAAATACACACATATACATACTCTCTGTACATAATGATCAGATTCCTTGAAACATTATATTATTTTTATTATTGTATTGACTTTTGCAAATGAGAGGCGCAATAATGTCAACATTGACAATCATCGCTTCATCGTCTATTTGTCCGAATTGACCAAAAAAAATATTCAATCATCTTTGATGATAAATGGTGAGGTAGATGCTTTTTTTGTGAGTGTTGCTCATAGTGGCTTGGTTGTATATATTGCAGAAGAGGAACAAGGATCTAAACCGGAGTAAAGGAGTCCCTACGGCCCTGTTTAAATATTGCACTGTGTGGTGACCCATGTTAAATACGAAAATGGCTTCTATTCCTAATCAATAAAATGTCAAGTGAGAGGTTTATACACTATTTTGTGACGTCATCATAATAAATGGATATAATATATATATATAGCAGGCAACAACCGGGAAAATTTTTCGCCGGACCAAACCTGGGGGGACTTATATATCCGTCCTTGTCTTTCTGAAAGGTGACGACGTTTTTTTAAAGAATGTCTCCTATTAAATTTTTTAAATTTTTTTAGAAAAAATGTTTTTTTTAGATAAAAAAATTTTAAACATTTAAAAAAAATATTTTATTAAAAAAACGTCATCACTTTCAGAATGATGAACAAACGAAAATATTAAAGTCCTGGCGAAAAAAAAGGTGTCCGGTCGATTCCGATATATATAGGGACGTTAAAAAAACAGCCGGGGCCTGGGCCGGTCAGGGTACCCGGTTGTTCCTGATATATATATTTTTTAGCTTATCGGTACCCCCGACTAAGCGAACGAAATTAGGTCTTACAAGTAAAAAAATAAATCGCACGGAAAATGCTTCACTACAAAAAAGCTACACAACAAAAATACCGACGAAAAAAAAGACAAGGACGAAAATACTTCGCTACGAAAAAGCTTGGTGACAAAAATACCTGCGACAAAAAAGAAGACCGACAAATTTGAATGACTATAAAGAGCAAGCGATGTATGTACCCGCGACAAAAAAAACGGCTATAAAAAGGTCTGCGACAATTTACGCGCGATGAAAATTACAGTAAACGGGTAAAAGGAGTCACTAATTTTTTAGAAGATAACTTAACTGTGTATTGTCCATATTAAAAGCAAATATGCCTCCATCCTTATAAATTGAAGGTCCATAATAAGTATTTAGAATAACTTGTGACATAATTAAATGATGGTGAACGCCACAATGACAGTGTTCTCGGATCTTAAAACGATTTGATAGATAACACTATTTTAATTGACAAAAAAGGGATATAAAAAATAGTTAACAACTAATGACAAACTTTAAAAAAATATATAACAAATTATATGAATTCAGTTCTTGTTTTTCATTTATAATGTCTATTAAGAACATTTTTAACATACCTTTTATGTTTAGATTGCAACAAAGTTATAGCGTAAAAATAAAAGAGTGTATATGCTATGATTTGTAAATGGTGTGCACGACGTTAACAAACATTATCATTCAATGATTAATATATAAGAAGAGTCCTTTATTTCATGACTTGCAATAATAGTAACAACATAATATATTAATTTTATATATACTAAACTGCCCCCAAGGATTGAGCATACTTGGGATTATGATCGGCAATCTATTCACTCGGCAAATGGGTATGTTCGGACAAGAGTAGATCATTCGGAGATGACCTCATTAGGATCGTATTGATCTGGTCTTGGCGACGATTACCCTGACGAGGATCACCCGAAATCGGATTTCTGAGACGGAATTCTAGTAAGTATTAAATTTAGGATTATACCTTTTTTTGTGGCACCAATTTAATAAACTAACTATTAGAAAAACTATGAAAAGCAGTCACTTAAAGCTTAATTAAATATGTTAAAATCCGGTTTTAGTTACTTTCAGCTTTAAATATATATAAAAGTTGCATTTTAGAATTTTAACACTCTATCAATGCATTACATATAGTTCCTTAACATCAATTTTGATTGTGTTTCTTGTAAGAATAGATAAACCTGTATGAGGCCTTATAACCAGATGGATCATAGACTTTAAGGCATTGAGGATGATATACCGCCCAAGATATGAAACATTTTAAGACGGAGTAACGAGCATTTATGTTATTATTACTAGTAAGACGGTGAAGTAAATTGACTGTTTTTTTCGACTTTGAAGCTAGTAGGTTACATGTTAGTCATCCGATATGCTTCAAATTTTATAATTGTATAATTATTTCGCAAAAATAAAGGTTTTTATTATAAATATGTAATAAATATTTTAACTCAATGAAGAGCTATGGACAAATTGTTTACAGAGAAAGAAGTCAAATGATTGTTCCGTCATTCTAGGTAGATACTTTGCCGTTTTTAGTGTTAATCAATTTGAACGTCTAAACAACGAAATAAAATATGGAAAAACATTGTTTGCACCCATAAAATTGCTTGATACGGGCTGCAAAAAAATATATATTACAGGTTCCATATTATTATTATTTACAAAATAGAGTAAATATAAATAGAGAGAATGAGAGTAACTCATTTTTAAGCTTGCGGGATCATACCTTCCTTTCACTCAAATTGGTAGTAGTCAAGTCGCATTAGTCTCAAGACTTAATTCCTAGGAACGTCTACGAATATTTAGGTAGATTTTTTTTTGGGTATAATAAATAACATTATCTTCTCTCTTTAATTACTTCTAATCACATAAAGCTTTTTCGAAGGGTTTGCTCGCTCACTTAAAGATTAGACTTTGATTTATATTAGGCAAAGTAAGAGAAATACAATATTTAAACTCCTGATGCAAAAAAAAAGAAATTATCCAAATTGACACGTATATTTAATCCTACTTTTTAGTTAAAGAAATACCTTTTTATTATCATTACAATGAACGATATTTTAAGTACCTATAGATATATATATATAAGAATATAAATATATAAATAACCCAATAATGATTTTCTATATCATGTTCAGTTACTTTTGTTCTTAAGGCACTCATTTAAAATTTAGTGCTACTTTTCCTTAGCTATTTATATTTTTTTCTATCATTTAGGATAATAAATAAAGGATTAATAATTGAACCAACAAAATAATGATTCACACATAAGAAAAATACACATTCAGGAATTTAAATTTGTTTTTAAATGCCCAAATGAACACATATGAATTCAAATGTATATAAATTAATATATCCAAAGGGAGACAAAGGAGATTTGCGAGTGTCATCGTTCGGTACTTCCCTTCCTGTTCCGAGAGAACCTCTCACCATCTAAAGTTTTTACTACGATTTTACAAAAACAGTCTACTTCTAAATTAAATGAAACCTATTTATTCTTAATCATGTTATGTTATTTTAATACCCAATTTATTTCAACTTTGTTTTATGAAGTGATTGTACTTTTATGTGAGCGTATAATGTTTTGTATTGGCTATATTTAATGTATAAATTGTAAACTATAATGTTTATTTATATATAGTATATATGCACTTTAGTTTATGTATATTTGTATATGTTTGTCTATTGTAAACAGTAACAAATTTCTAACTAGAGGCATATATATGTACATTCAATGAGTGCAAACCTCCACCGTCCGGGTCCTTATGAACCTTCCGAGGCGGATTTTTCACGACTGGGGCGGCGTAGAGGGACGGGGGAGGGTTCCCCCTCGACGGAAATTCTGAAAGGAAGACGCTCCCGGTACCTGATTTCACAGCACAGCGACATCTTTTGGCAGAGTAGGCTAACTTGAAATATTTATTAGTATTTAGCTCATTTTGCATCTTAATTCTGCAATCAGAGATGCCAAAATTTAATCACTTGTTATTTTTGGCATTTCCAACAACTCCACAAAGTTTCATCCGAATCTGTCCCGTACTTTTTGAGTTATTCTGCTGACAAACAAACCAACCAACAAACCAACGCCAGTGAAAACAATACCTCCTTCGGCGGAGGTAACTAACAAAAAAGTATATATGCATTTACGGTAAACTCAATAAAGTCTTAATGCGATTTAAAAAAGGGGAAAATCCAATATTGGGTTATGAAATTCAGCTATTCAAACGGATATTAGCTACAAAACATTTTATATGCGATTAGACTTAATATATGGGCTATATTGTTGATTGACTTCTAATTCCCTATCAAATTTCTAAAATGTTATAAATCCTTAAGCCCATGAATGCTTTGCCTTGAATATTCTACCGTTTGACATATGTTTTTTGTTGTTGTTGTATGATTCATATGACAAACTATAATGAGTGGCTTTGTTGTTTATTCAAAGAATAACAATTATAATGAGAATAATAATAATAAGAAGAAGAACAAAATAATGATGGCAACACCTAACCCGCTCTTATTAAGGCTTTGGATTGTCTTCCTTCGCATCGTTTAGAAGTCTTTTTATTGAGGCTTGGTAGCTTATATTATTATTCTTTTTTTGAGCTATTTACTTTGTAAACAAAGGATGCAAATTAAATAATTTGATTAATGATTCCTTCTCCGGTGATGAGTGGTTAAAAAGAAGAGAATATTTACTGTTTAAACTAATGACTGATCCAAAATAAGGAGGAATTGACTTTTACATATATGCTTTATTTATATTTGAATGCTTATATGTAATACCAAGAAGAGGTTTAATGTGCCATTGACTTGACACCCCTTCATTATAACTTCATAATGTCTTTGATTGGCTATTGAAGCCAAAACAATGAATAATATTTTTGAAAGTTTAAAATTTTAAATGAAATGACGATTGATTTAATTGAAAAGTGATATTATTTGACTACTCTCGATCGATCTACTGTTATCTAAATTGTGTGTAAATTAGTTTATGACAGGTAGTTTGACTGTATCAGGTTTTTTTAAATAAATAAATTTGCTGCTGTCGAAATAATGATGCAGAATAATTGTTATTTCATTTTTATTCACTTAAAGACTATTTTTTGATCCTTCAGAAAAAAGAAAATATCACTAGAATTGAAGGACACATTTGTTATATTTGCTTTTAAATAAATTCACAATCTAATAAATAATAGTTTTTTTATAATAAATGTTAATTTTGGTTAATTAGTGTCGTCAAACGATTTAAACGATCGTTATTAGTAACAATTGGCAAAAGTCATTTATGCAAATAATTAACAAATCAAAGGATTTCTATGGTAGTAAATTGCCATTAAACATTGTATTATGCCAATACGGATTATCTTCTTAAAGCTTTTATCTCTTTAAGGCTTCCAAATCGGATCATATCAAAATGTGTTAAAAAGGGTTGAATTTGAATCTGTGAATGAGATTATTAAAAACGCATATTATTATTCAAGCATAAACACTAATCCTGTCAAAAGCTCGTATAATTTATTTAGCATAGCTTAACACATCCTTCAGCTCAGCTGTGTGTGGTCATGTTAGGTATCCAAAGTCTGTGCATAGACAATGAAAATGACTAGCTTTCTAAATATTAATGCATTGCTACAATAATTATCAAGGTATTTTTGTTAGTACAATACAGGTATGTCAGTGTTGATAGCGTTTGTTCGCCTCCCTGTTAGATAAGGAGGTCATTTTGATCAACATTTATTTTAATTACCTCCGCCGAAGGAGGTATTGTTTTCACTGGCGTTTGTTGGTTTGTTTGTCAGCAGGATAACTCAAAAAGTACGGAACGGATTCGGATGAAACTTGGTGGAGTTGTTGTAAATGTCAAAATAACAAGTGATTAAATTTTGGCATCTCTGAGTGCAGAATTAAGATGCAAAACGAGCTAAATACAAATAAATATTTCAAGTTAGCCTACTCTGCCCATAGATGTCGCTGTGCTGTGAAATCGGGTGCCGGGAGCGTCTTCCTCTCGGAATTTCCGTCGAGGGGAACCCTCCCCCGTCCCTCTACGCCGCCCCAGTCGTGGAAAATCCGCCTCGGAAGGCTCATAAGGACCCCGTGACGGCGGAGGTTTGCACTCTCTGAGTGTACCTATATATGCCTCTAGTTAATATTACAATATATATATATATATATATATATATATATATATATATATATATATATATCAGTTAGGCATATATGACTTATTATCCAAAATCAATATGAGTTTATTCCCTCAAAAAACAATGACACCATAAGTATAGTTTTGTGATAACTTAGTGTTATATTTTATATGCTGCTTACTTATAAGTAAATTCGGTTGTGAAATATGACCAGAATCAAATTTCTAAAGTACTCTTATTTAATTAAAAAGTTGACAAAATAATTTTTGATTGTAATATTAAAACAATACAATTATAGACCGAAGTTTTTGATGAGGTAAAATAATCATTTGTCTTAAAACGTATTTGATGGAGTTAATGATATATAAAAAAATACTTATCATCCATGAATTAGGTTAGGCATTTAATTAATATCATAGTGTATTTTACAAAAACATATTTTTTTAAAAGTTAAAAATTGAAATATTTCTGAAAAGGGTACATCCAAATAAGGATAACTTCAGATACCTCGCATAATAAATATTCTTTATTCCAGTGCTTTGATCTACATATCTATGCATACAATAGATTAAATGCTGGCATTTCCACATGTGCTTTTGACCTCCAATACTCAACAGTTCAAAATGAAAAGCAAATCCTAAAGAAATATTGATAAATGTGAAAATATATAAGTTATATGCTCAGGAAAATTTGGTGTCGTTTTACCCTGAGGCTTTAACCTTTTAATATATCATTGACTGTGTGCCATCATATAAGTGTTGGATGTCATAGAAACAACAAGGTTTTTATCGTTATATTCGGGGCTTCTACTAACTGTAGTTCTCCACTATTATGTTTCTTAGATTACGTAATTAATACTCGCTATTACATGTTCAAATCTTTATATATTAATTTTAGTAATATATCAGTTTGATTAATTGTTTATGGCATTAAAAACATGTATATAACTTTATTTTTTATTTCATAAAAAATGAAAGGGTTTGATGAACATCCTTGGATATAATTACATTGGGTAAAGAAACGAATCTTAGTTTGCGATTTATGATCTCTAAAGAATGAAAATCATGAATACTAATGTAAGACTTAATGGGTTAATTGTTAAAAGATATAACGTATTAATATCACGTTTAATATTAATGAATAAATGTTGAAAGCTCAATAGTACTAACCTTATGTCGAAGAAAAACACTTTTTATCGACCAAAGACGCTCTAAACAGTAAAAGAAACTGCGGTTACTTAGACATAACCTCTCTTAAAACCAAATACAACGATATCTTTTGTTTTTATTCATCATCCTACTTGAAACAGGCTAAATGAAATCATTCAGGGCATTTAACATTCACACAACCAATTCATAATGACTTTACTTAAAAGCAAAGCCGTGTGACACTGGTAAACTGCTTTAAAAAGTTATATCACTGCTATATATGTATAAAAGCAACCATTATTCCTCAATCTAAGAATCACTTACAGGTACTTATTTTAAGGTAATCGCTGTTTAAAAAAAACAAAAAAAAAATGCACAATGCAACATCTTGCATAGGATCCTACAATATACACAACAACTGAGAAGAATTTTTAAATAAATATCTGATAAGAACCACAATATTTGAAATATTTCCTCGCCTTTGAAACCATAGTTCTCCACATAGACAGACGTAGAGAACAGCTCACAAGAATAACAAACCACACCAACAACAAAAAATATTGTCATAAACAGGAGTCACGTCGCTTCTGAGAGATGCCTTAGAATAGTCATGTTCTCATTGTATATCTGATTTAATAATTGGTTGCTCACTGGCTATCACGTAAATTTAATTAAATAAATTGCTCTAATGAATCAATGGGCACTAAGACATACACAGGAAAGATATAGAAATAGACGTAGAGAGAAGGGATGTTTCAGTAGGCCTCTATTATTCAAGGGCGCCTTCGTTATTCAATTAACGAGTTAGTTATTTATATCGATAAGATGTATATATGTATATACCTTCATACAAATCAGTAGATTTTTTTGTCTGGTGTAGAAGGGAAAAACAAAGAGTCTGACATCAAATATGACAATGGTTATAAATGATTCTAATCATTATGGGCAATCAAGTTTTTGTGAGTTTTGATAGCAAAAAAAACTTTTAGACAGACAGGAATATAGAACATGGAATGTACAAAAATATGTATATTAAGAGTATATTATATGTATTTAATTTATTTTTACAAAGAAGGTATTTTGACAAGATAGCCAGTATTTTTACTTTTTTCAGTTGGTCATTATTTACTGTATTGATCTTTATTAGGATTATCTTTATATGCTCCACATAAATTTAATAATCTAGGCAAGCAAAAACTATAGTATATATATATATATATATATATATATATATATATACCGATTATATATATTGAGTTATATATACCAAGCTGATACCGGATTGAGATGGGTGATAGTTAATAACACACACGATAGATATAGATAGATAGATAGATATATAGATAGATAGATAGATAGATAGATATATATAGATAGATAGATAGATAGATAGATAGAAGATAGATAGACATTTATATATGTGTGCGTTTGTATAAATATATATATATATAAATATAATATAATAAAGAAATAGGATAAATATGACAAAACAATGCGTTATAAGTCCCAAGTGCATTATATATTTTTTTAGTGCATAAATATTCCGATGTAATAGCATTAAACACAATGCATAGTCAAAAATTATGACTTTAGAGAAAAATGAGAACAAATATAACAAATACTACTTAAAAAACTATTATAAGAATGTAAAAATGGAACCAAACATACTTTAATAAGTGATTTGTCCTTTTATATAAGGGCATTCTTCAGGGCAATAAATTTGAACTACAATGATCATTGATGTATTTTCGCAACTGCCCTGAATAGTTTTTCTCTGTTTCTGTATATAATTTTAGCGTATTTTATCTTACACTGTATAAAATTTAACAGGTAACCGAATAAAATGTTTTAACCGAAAAAACATACTTTTAAAAGTGCTACTCTTTTTGTTTCATACATGTTCTTAGCCATCCTCAACTACATGGAGGTCTTACCTACTGTTGCCTGGAATTTTACCACCAAACAGGTTTTCTATGGGCAAAGGCTGGGCCACATGTCCTCGTTTATGTTCTTCAAGAATGACCAGAGAGATATTGATGTCGTTGACAACTTTCCCTACGTTGATTGGAGAATGTCAGACCACAAGTTCTTTTAGGGATCAGAGAAGATGATGTGTTCAGATATGTTTCGCTCAGTGATCTCCGAGTAGAACCCTTTTGTAATCATTGATGGTTTCTTGTGTGGCGTCCTGCAGTGCTCACTATGTGATATTTTTTTAAGTTTAGTAAATCAATAGCGGAATAGTCATATTTTTTCGATTCAAATTAATCAGAATGACTTTGTTAGTCTATTCAAACATAAAATTTGAAACATTTACATAAAGTTGTTTGAGTGGTTGTCCTATAAAACTGGTCCATAAACATCATCATAAGACAAGGAAATGTCATTGCCTGATGATGTAACCCATTGAGGCCCCTTCTATAATTATCCCTAAATTAAGTCCAATTTATTTATAACCATTAGCTAATAGATCATGAGTCTAAATGTTAATTACATACATCTTGGATATATATTGAAATTATTATATAAGAATATTATACTAAATACAAAATTTCAATATGTCTCATGTGCTGATCAGAGAGTTGTTTACATATATGATTCAATGAGGTTGTCTTGGTATATGCCTATATGTACGGGTTGCATTTTCTAAAAAGTAAACAATTTTTTTTTAAATATCATACTGAAACTTCCCTATTTTTTATTCAAATTTCATATAGCTTAAATATCATCCAAGACACAAAGTATGGGTCAACCAAGTTTAAAATGAACTTATATATATATATATATATAGTGCTGGTGGCAATTATCATGGAACTAGCAACGTCCAACCCTGTATCCCCAGCCTCAATCCGCGCAATGCTAACTTTCCTGAGCTTGTTTGTCAACATTTTGATCAAGAGTGTTGATGCTTATCAACATTTTTTATCAGAATTTATAGAAAAATATCCGACTCTATCTCTCATAATAAAAATCACCGATCTTATTGTTCATGCACCCGACGTTAGAGATCACGGCCGTTTTCCATTGACATACGACTCACCCGGTATATATATATATATATATATATATATATATATATATATATATATATATATATATATATATATATATATATATATATATATATATATATATGGCTGAATGTCAAATGAGGCTTATCAAAAACAATTATGTAGTAACCCATGGAAATGATAAAATAAGTATATTTATGTATGAACTCTGAGCAATTTGAAAGTGCCTGTGTGAGGCGGTGGAGGGTCACTAGAGCAATTGACCAGTTTTTTATTTTTTCTTTTTATTCTTTCAACAAATGGTCTGAAGGTAAGCAATTGTGTGAGTACAAATAATAATGATAGGTAAATAGAAAAAGGCTAACCAAATGATCACTTAGACTACAAGGGGAAATGAAAAAAAAGATCAATGAGAACATTTTCATTTAGAGTATTGCGATGACGACGGCCGCACATGTGGAGTTTGTATAGACCTCGAGGCATCAATTGAGTTGAGCAATCAGTGTTTCATAATTTTGCTTGATATACATATATGTATATATTTGTACAATTTATACAAACGCCCAATATGACGAGAAGAAGGGGCAAGTTGAATTGCATTATTTATTTAATTTGCGATGTATTTTTTCAGGAATGACTGCCGGAGAAGTTTGTGAATGCTCCATATAGTTTTTATCACCTCATTTTTGTAATATTCGTCTCTTTTTTATAAGCTGCATGATACACCTTATTTATACATTATAGGCACATCAGTAATCATAATCATTCGACATTTTACAATTAGAACTTTGGGCCTGGAATCAATTATGTATTTCTTGATTTAGATACCGTATTTATAAAGCTATAAATATACCTTATACTTAATCCTCCAGATATCATCGGGAAAGATGAATATTCATTCAGTTTGGTAACGGTAAATGAATCATCAATCTGTTGATAAGTCATAACTAAATTATGAAATTGTAGCACCGAAGGAAAGTTATACCTTCAGTATATGGAATTCCAAGGCCCTGATCTGTCAAAAGCTGATATCCAATGCATCCTTGCATCCTTTGAGCTAAGGAGCATATCTTTATCTGCATCGACTAAATATGTAGCATTATTCATGAAATTACTCTCTCTAGAAGAACGAGGAACCTGAACATTTCCATGCCACTCCGTCCAATACCAAAGACTGATTAAAATAACTTCCCAATGATTTAACATTGTTTTTTGCCTGTTGTATAACTATACTTGATAAATTTTGATTTTCAAGTACTTAATAGTTTTTTTTTGATTAATAATATTGCTTTTTTTTTTTTTTTTTTTGCCTAGGGAGCTTGATAGCCGTGCGTGCTAAGGCGTGTTCAACTCTCAATGTTGGGGGCGCAGGTTCGAATCCCGAGAGGGGATGGTCATTTTTGGTCTACCTCATTGATAAGATCCTAGGTTCGATAGACTAATTTTAACGCTATAATGCTTATTTATATCCTGTCGGATGCAATTCGATCGAACCATATAGGCAAAAAAAAAATATATATAAAATATATTGCTTTAATTTGATAATAACACAATATTTTTATATGAGTTCCATCCGAGAGCGAAAATAAAAATGTTTAATTTCATTTTTTTGGTATTTATTTAACTTATATATATAATAAACGTCTAGGAGAAATAACACACAAATGTTCTTACCAACTGAAAAATATATGTTCATTTGTCAAAACTATCGCTAAACCATACCTACTTATTCCAATGACTGCTGAGGATGAATGAAGATGATCATGTTTGTTGTTTTATAAAGGTCCAGGCATGGTTTTTAGAGGGTAGAAGAAACAATGCAGGGACTACCTAGAAATTCGTTTGTGGTATCTCTATATTTTTTCGTAGTCACATTGGTATTCATGTACATCAAGGCAAAATTAATGATGGGTCTTAAGAGAACTTAAGAAGAAGAAGAAGAAGCCTCTCTTATTATTTTTGTTACAAGGGAATGGAGACGGAATATTAAATTATTATTTTCCTTCGGACAACGAGAAGAAATATTTCATTGTCATCGAATTTAATAGTACATATTTGATGACCACCCAGTGGGAGCCATTAATATATTGGAAAAAGGAGTCTTTGGGTTATGTGTGTGTGTGTGTATCTATGTGTATGTATATTCATTGATATTTGATCAGGGCGGTGAACTGGGGACATGCAAGAAAGAAAACAAAGTTTGATGCATACATGTATGTATATATCTACTGTAAAGGTTCAAGTAAACACAGGCAGCTACTTAAGGTATCATAAGTATGCATTAGGGCGCATCAAAGACATATAAAACAAATTTGACCCAAACATCCTTAAAGAACAAGGGGTATAACTAAAGCGTTAAAGTAAAGTAGCGTATGCAAGGAAAAAGTAAACAAAAAAAAAAATTTTTGTTATTTTCTTTAACGTTAGATGTCGCTAGTCCATGAAATTACATCACAATCCTATTTAAAACCGGTTTAAATGGATCAAGGCACTCAAAACTCTTTTTCAAGATAAAAAACGTCTCCAAATATAAATAATAAAAGGACTTTGTTATTATTTCAAAGAGCTCTAGCATCAAAGCGCCCCTTACGGACTAAAGAAGAACTAAAATTTTGGCCAATTCCTTTTGGAAAAAGGAAGAATTTTATGTTATGCATGAGCTACTTTACTTTAACGCTTTAGGTATAACAACAAAATCGAATGTTATCTACAGGTTCCTTAGACTAATCAGGGAAAAGTAGGGATAATTCGTGATCCGTGGCGAAATCAGTAACAAACCAATCTCCGCCTTTTCCATGTGAGACACATCCGTAATTGAACATGACGGTATAAAACCACTTGACCAATAACTTATTTTACATAAATATATCAAAGGTTTGACATAATATAATATAATTTAATGGCAGCATATTCTTTAGTATGCATTATATTCCATCAAGTTTTTTCATCTTATTCGTCCGAACGCCCTAAATTAAGAAAGGGGTTAATAGCGACTTAAATAGTCTTCATGGAATCCATTCCTTGGTTAAGACCTTTAGTTATTATGTAAGTGAGCCCCCGCTTTAATTACATATATAACTGATCCTAAGTTTAACACTTAAGTAACAGAATATTTCCATGTTTGTTAGTATTCCCATACTAATTTATCCAAACGCCCTAAGAGAAGAACTTATATAATAAGGAATTAAAAAGTCCCTTAGGGTTTATAGCCTAATTGGGCCGTTTATTAGTTATCAGCAACAAAATTATTCTGACATATCATTTGATCGATATTTGATAATTTTTAACTCGTTTATATTATATAACATAATCTTCAATATGGAATATTCAAAAAATTGTAATAAAAAAATTAATAATGTAATCAACCAAAAATCAATTTCATATGCATATTCTTCATCATTTTTTGTTTGTTTGAGTGTCTTAATACCATTTAAATATCATATTGCTGTCATTTTATCAATAATATACTATTAAAAATTTATAAAACAAATATTAATATTAATATATTAGTGTCTTAATATCATTTCAATAAAGCATGTATCAAATAATCTAGCTGTCGAGATTACTAAGATATTTATATAGATTATTATTTACATAAAGAAATAAACAATGGAGGCAGATATTTTTATAGGCAAACAGAGACAAATTCAAATGTTTTTGTTGAAGTAATTAAGTTCTGTTCTTCCCAAATTTGATTGGAACACATATGAAAAAAACTGAAAACCAACAAGGAACAATAAAACTATTTTAAATATAATCTTTTCATCTTATCTTTAATTTTATTTCACCAGAGATTTCAATACTATATAATGCATTTCAAGGTACCATAAATACTTATTATATTTAAGAAATCAACTGCTAACTTTTTCCATATTCAAATGCATGTATACTTATTTAATATCGCAAAAGGGCCTACGATTTTTTAAGATTATACTTGTAAATAGATTCTTTATGACGTCACAATACAGCATATAATATATTCAGTGGCATCTCTTGATATTTTATTTCTTTATTTAAAAACATTAAGAAAAACTATCTTATGGTCATATTTTATTTTTTCAGTATTTAAAAGTATTTTTAATTAAAAGTATATCAATCAATTTACTTTAAGATTGATTTATAGCAAATATTCAATGTTTTTCATGGTGAGTCTTTTTATAGTAAGTTTTGTTTTAGTCTTTTAAACTTCTAAGTCAAGAACTCGTAAATAGCCAGTCTCCTTTGTAATTAAGATTAATAAAGAAATAACCAATTAATAAAAATACAAAACAAACTCAAACTCTAAATAAAAACATATTAAATCGATAATCCTTTTTTGTGCAAACTAAACGTCCTACAGTGAATGATAATTCTTGGCCCTCTGTAAAAGACTTTTAAAATCTTATACGACTCCATGTTTTAGTATATATATATATATATATAGGAAGTGGATTCTCCTTAAAATTGTATAAATATTTACCTATGTAGTTATGAAATGCCTTCATCAAAATGATGCAACGAACGCAAAGTTTTTCCCATGAAAAATATTCATTTTATGTATTTGTTTTTGACCTCTTAATTGGCAATGGAATGGAAAAATAGAATAATGATGTGTAAAGGAATAAAAGAAGTTAAAGTCATAATAATAAAAAACAATAACAAAGCAAAAAAAAAGAAGGCAGGATAGAGATGTGATTGGATTAGCCATTATATTCGAAGAAGCTTTATACGGGTCATAATAATAAAAAAACGATGGAGAAAATAATATATCATTTGAAGAAAATGAAATAGAATAGTAGTATGAAAATTAGTATTTGTAAGGTTGTTGAATTTATATAAGATACAAAACTTTAGTGTTTTTTGCAAATTCCTTAGCGTTTTAGTTTTTTAGATTTAGTACATATTATAAGGAATTTATGAATTACACAAAGAAATAGATCTATCATTAATTTTAGAAAAACACCAGAACTGTACTCACATATGTTACTCCCATTATGATTTGTTGAACATTGAATTCGATATATTTATGGACTATTTGTGTATAAAGTTAAATAAACATGATATAAAGATAAATATAGGCTCCAAATAGGTTTTTTTAAGTTGGTATATTTATACAAATAATTTATATCGGATTATGTAAATATTTATCTCTTCTTCATTCCTTCAAAGCTTCAATTTAAATTTGCATTGGTCTCTAAACTTTGTACACAAAGCTGCAGATACTTGAAAGTTTTCTTAGAAATTATTATTATATTTATATCAAATATGTACTTTTTCGCTGTAAGCTCTTTTTAGTTCAACAAGAGCTTTTTATTGTTCCTTTAACCAAGTCCATTAGACTTGTTCAAATTTATAACTTTTCTTCAAAAACATTCAAATGGATAATCTTCTGTTCTCCAAGGCATAAATAATCGACAGGAAAAATATTTTTTTAATTTGGGCCGCCGGAATGCCTGCCCCATGCGCCATTTAGGGCGGCGCCAATGGAATTAAGTTTTATTATGATAAGTAGTCCAAATGAAATTTAGAGAAAAGTTTATTATACAAAACGGTATGACAAACAAAACATATTTAATACAAAATAACTTGTTTTTTTAAATTTAAGTTTATTTAATAACCGACTACATACTTAGAAACGTATGTTTTAAGAGAGCTATGCATGTACGTCGTATTACATATATTTCAACATTGGAAGGAGAAAAATGATTTTAACATCAAAATTTTACCTATTTTCTTAAACTATTATTAATTAAATAAAAAATATGCTTTTAAATATATATGGTACCAACCGATATGTGCTGTCTAAATTACTTACTTTTTAGACATATGTTTACAAGTCTTTGGAGACTTAAAAGTTTTATGCTATTTTTATTAGAATATATTCTAACCACATATTCTAACTTTTATCTTACGTTTCATTTCACTCTGACTTCTTGTTAAAGTCCCTACACCAAGGGCCAGAGTCTCTGTAAACAAATCCATGCATATTAGATATATCCCCTCTGATAAAACCATGCTTCCAAGGATCTCTCCCTCTCTGTCTTTTTCCCCTGACCTCAAATGATAGTCATTTTTTCATCTCCCCCCTCAAATAACAACTATTTGTTCGACTTTTACACATACAACAATTATGTATGAATCCTGAGGAAATCATTAGGACAACAGCCCCATCATACTTTTTCTTCTTCTTCTTTTCTTCACATCAACATCTTCTTCTTCAACAAGGGATAAAAATCATCATGGGTCTCTCTCAGAATCAAAAAATAAGCATATATATATTAAGAGAATGATGGGTTTTTGGTGAGTCATTTATTTATGATTCTGGTCCGTAAACAACAACTCGGGATAATATTTTTATTAGGGTTGATGTTGCCTCTGTGAGAAACCAAATAAATATATAAGAGAAGAATAAAAACAGAGCAACAAAGAGAGGAATAAAAAAATCTCAGAGTCATTAATGTGTATAAAAGGTGAGGAAATGAATAAATACATTCCAGGGACTACCTCATAATTGAAATGAGTCATTTTCATAATAAACAAAGGGACATAGAGTAATAAATAATCGTGAAAGTAGTGTACTAGAATATAATAAATTATGATTTTTTTACATGTTAATTTCCTTTACATTTTATGTTTTCATTTTTCGAATAGAGGTGCGAATGTTGTTTTTAGAGATATTTACAACTATAGAAAAGGATATGTTGATAATATTCCGTCTTGTCACTAAGGATTCTTATGAGCTAAATATTAATATGACTAATTGTATAAATTATATGCATACACAATAAATATAAACTGTACCGTATTGAATAAAATATGTTAGTATTATAATAGAGCAGTCTTCATTCTGAACCGGGTTTTTTTCCACATCACATTATGAATTCTCACTTATATAGTTTGAAAAGCTAAGAAAAATGTTGCCATTGACTCAAAGCGTGTGAGACAAAATCGGTTTCCATAAAACAAACTTAGTTAATAGGAGGTAAAATACAAATATTTTTTTAAAGCAAATATCCTTTTTAAATGTATTTTAAGTTGAGAAAATACTTTTTTATATCTAAGATATTTTAACCATCAATTCGTAAAACATCACTAGATGAATCAATGCGCCTGACACATAATCAAATTATTTTTCTCACGGATACCCAAAAGTTTGTGTCGCATGTTTATTCACTCTTTTAAACTAATCAATTTCAAAGTTACCAAAAATAGACGATAAATTTTTAACCGTTTCATTTATTTGTTTTAAAAAATGGGCGCAACATAAAAGCATTGCGTTTAAGAACAATAGGTATTTGTGCCTTCCTATAAATTTAATAAAGAAAGGGAGAACATTTTTTTATAGTAGCCAGGGTTCTGTGGGTGATTAATAAAAACGTCTTCATCAAAATATATCATATATATATATAAACTAACTCTATGATTACTGTCAATCAATATCTTTTAATTGATGTTCATATCATTGTTTATTATAATAATTCAAGTTGTGGGATCCATTACTGGTTATCATATTTTAAACCATTAAATTTTGTAGAAAATCTGGGATAGCTTTTTTTAAATAAAATCCTTTTGAAATATATTCATATTGATATATATTTTTTCAATGGTTAAGATGTTTATTTATTAGCTAAAATCCATACAGTGAAAATTTAAGAATACACTAGAAAGTAGGAGATAAAAAACACAATCTTAAGACAGTTACGTTAAAAACAAAACATAAATAACATTATAATTCAAAATTACTGTTTAAAGATAAAACCATAATATAAAATGACATATTAAAAATTTTTCTTATTCATATAAAACGTTTGATGTCGTCTTATTGTCGATTTGATGAGTTGAGGTATTCGAGATAATTTGAAGGAATAAACTTAATCAAATCTCCGGCCCTGCCGTCGCAGATGAATTGGGAATTTTAAATATATTTCTCAATTATATTTAATAAAAAGTAATTCTCGATAATAATTGTATAATCATAAGGCAAAATATATTTTAAAAAAAAATGAACTTTATAATTCAAAATTATAGTCTGCAGAATATTAAACTTAAACTTATTTTTTAATTCACATTTTAAAAAATTCTAAAATACACCAAGAGGTCTTCAAATCATCGATTTGAGGAAAATGATGCATTGGAGATTATGTAAAAATTGAACAGTTTCTCAGGCCACATTCAAGAAAACGCAGTGTTTTATGAAAACATTGTTGTTACCTCCGCCGAAGGAGGTATTGTTTCACTGCGTTGGTTTGTGGTTTTGGTTAGTTTGTTGGTTTGTTAGTTTGTTGGTTTGATCCAGCAGGATAACTCAAAAGTACGTAACGGATTCGGATGAAACTTTGTGGAGTTGTTGGAAATGCCAAAGGAACAAGTGATTAAATTTTGGCATCTCTGAGTGCTTGTTTAAGATGCAAAATGAGCTAAATACTAAAAATATTAATAATTAATGGGTCTCTATTCAGGGAGTAGGAAAGAACAAACGCTTAAAAATATTCATTGACGTAATACTGTTCATTTATCAGCTAAGACTACGTCCTGGGTGCTTAACTTTTTTCTCTTCCCGTCTCTCTTACTATTATATTAAATAAAATATAACGCTAATATTGAGGCATGATGGAGAAAAGAAAGGAGTTTAAACATCCAGTGACGTATTTCAGGATTGACGAATAACTAGTATGACGTCAATGGATTTTTTTTAGGATGGCTCTCTCCTCACTCATTTTTCACCAAACACACCTACTTGTGTAGACATATATGATTGGATGTAATTCCGTTAAGTGATTCATTTGGTGGGGATCGGCGGAGCTTTGCACTCTCTGAGTGTATATATGCCTCTAGTTCCTAATTATAAACAAAAAAGCAAATCAAAATATATAAATAATTTGCTTATAACAAATCTTTTTTTTTTTCAACCATACAATTATACATTTTGCTTTCATAATGAAATTATATGCTATAAAGGACAGCATTTTTCCCTCTTGACTACCTTACTACTTAATGACTTTTTCCATTTGCATGAGGCGCAAAAAGGTGAAATAGTCCCATCCCCCCAAATAATCATAAAATGGGAATCATAAAAGCCTTAAGTCGACTACTACTTCTTTTACCTGCCCTAGTTTCATGATTTGATTCCTTAAGGACCATCAACCCCCCCTCTAAACTTTGATAATGGAATGTCCGTTACACACACATATCTTTTTTTTCTTTAAATGATAATATTTTAGTATTAACATGAGTGATAAGCTGAATATTGATTTCTATTATGTGTATGTATGTAGGATGGTATAGAAAACTTAATGACTCGTCAGTTTTTTTCTCTTCTTCTTTGAGGACAATAGTAATAAATATGATTTT
>CP045899.1:1013543-1048591 GCA_013387185.1 Caligus rogercresseyi
AATCTTTATGTTACTAGAGCCCCTGTAATATTTATTATGTGAAAAAGAAAGCTGTCTCCTCTTTTAGAGTGTTCAATATAAAGTAGGACAATCAGAATAAATGTGTAAATCAAAGTGTATTATTTGATTTCATTTAAATTATTTTCCATTTATTTCTAGAGACTAGACAAAAAGATGATAAACAACTTTTTAGTAAACTAAATAAGCATTATAATTTAAAAATTAAAATTGCAAGACAAGAAAGAAGTAATAGAGTTTTATAAACAGCAGTGAAATATGTATTTTTTTAGATTAAAGAATTAACTTTTTCAAAAAGAAAACATGTGTATATAAGCAAATATACGTTTTATACTATGTTATTATTTATAAATATATATAAATTAATGTTCAAATGTAAGAAAAAACTAAAATAATAATAGTAATAAAATGTATTTGCAAAATAAAAAAATATACATAATGACTGGAATGTTTTTTAAAAGGATTACACACAATCACATATTTTTTGAGAAACTTTAATACTATAACTAAACGTGGTTTTATTAAATAATAAGACAGTTGTATGTTTTTGAACATTTTATTGACAGAAAATAATAATACTAAATAACTTAAAAATCCAATATACAGAACGATCCCTTCTAGTCTCGATACTTGGATCGACAAGGAGGTACTGCTTTTAAGAAACTTAATGAAAAAGGCTTTTTAGTAAATTCTAGACCTTCTCCCTAGCATGCTATTTCTACCCACTTTCCGTTTTTTTACATTGTTTTTATAAAGTATGTAATTTTGTATAATTCCAGTTGATTCGAACCTATTAATATTTCAAAATGTGTTTATTGCATATAGAAAAGTGAAATATAGAAATAATGATTAAAAAAAAAAAAGTATGTAATTTATTTTTCATTAAAATTTTTATGATCTGTTTCATGTCATTTAATTGTTGTTCTCCCCTATCCCTACATACGTTTTTTACTTTAAAAATGTAAATTATATTTCCCTCGATGATGTGAATAAATAATTATTAAATATATATATATATATATTATTCTTTCAGAAAAAAATAACAATAACTAGAGGACTCAGAGAGTGCAAACATACACCGATCCCCACCAAACAAGAGCCTGAACTCAATGTACCATTCAAACATTCTCCCTTTCACACGCCCAAAATATCCCTCGATTTTCTATCTCTAATCATTGTTTACACTCTAGAGGTACATGGGAAGAAAAGAAAACTGACGTCATCAAAAAGGAGAACACAGCACAGCGACATCTATTGGCAGAGTAGGCTAACTTGAAATATTTATTAGTATTTAGCTCATTTTGCATCTTAAAAAGCACTCAGAGATGCCAAAATTTAATCACTTGTTCCTTTTGGCATTTCCAACAACTCCACAAAGTTTCAATCGAATCTGTTCCGCACTTTTTGAGTTATTCTGCTGACAAACAAACAAAGTAACAAACAAACAAACCAACCAACGCCAGTGAAAACAATACCTCCTCGGTGGAGGTAATAACTTGCAAATAAAGCATATAAAAACATATTCGAACTCTTTTTGTAACAAAATTAAGACACACATCTATATATAATCCCTCTTTTCTTCTATACATATATCCCTAATATATATATATCATAAGAAAAAACAATTTTATATTTTAATGCATCAGTAGAAAAAAGATCTTATGCATGCATGTGTGTGGTTATAAAAATCATGTACCAGCATCTGTAACTCACTCAATAACCAGATCCCTCCTTCCGTCTATTCAATGCCATCAATTAAGCATTTGATTATACATTTAACTATGTATGTATCTACTCTCATATATATATTAAGAGAATTAGATTAAATTATTAATTATATACTCTTCATATATATATACATATGTACATGCTTAACTATGTGTGTCTCTTGTTATTATTAAAACGACGACGATTTGTGTGGTCAAATAATCATAATAATAATAAATATAATTACCCACCATCTGAAGGAAGAAGATGTTGTGTAATTAAATATACTGCCTCTCTCTCTCTCTCTCTATATATATATATATATATATATTAACCCTCCTGTATTTTATTATTATCACTGCATACATACTTACTAATATTGATTTAAATTAATTTAAATCTTGTCACGTAGATATTATAAATGGTCAAATTTAAACTGTGTGTGTGTGTGTGTATATATTGCTGGAGTTTGTGTTGAATGAATGCCACCACGACAAGAGTTTGTGTAGCGGGGAGGGAGGTCTTCATGACATGCAGTTTGAAAGAGTGTGCTAAAAAACCTTTGTAGGCGGGGGGGTTTAATAGTAATACTCATAAATACTTCTTGATAAACAATAAGAGAGTGATGAAGTAAAATATGTTGCTTTAATATATATTTAAAAGCACTGATTCGAGTTGATATCGTAGAGCTTCCAAGTGTGTGTGTGTGGAAGCTAATAGTTTGTGAGTGCTATTAATAAATACCTCAAGGGAGCAAGGGTGCGTAATTGGCCTCAATTCACATTTTGAGGATCGCAGTAAAGCGTTAAAGTAAAGTAGCGCATGCAAGGAAAAAGTAAACAAAAAAAATTGGCCAAATTTTGGTTATTTTCTTTAACGTTAGATGTCGCTAGTCCATGAAATAACGTCACAATCCTATTTAAAACCAGTTTTAAAGGGATTAAGTTTGATGATTTGAAATAATATATCAATCACTACAACATTGTGCAAGATTCCAAATATAAATAATAAAAAGACTGTTATTATTTTCAAAGAGCTTTAGCATCAAAGCAGCGCCCCTTACGAACTAAAGAAGAACTAAAATTTTGGCCAATTCCTTTTGGGAAAAAAGGAAGAATTTGTGTTATGCATGCGCTACTTTTTCTTTAACGCTTTAGGTCGCAGGTTCGCCTCAGGCGAGTCAATATTGATGATCTTCAATAAAAAAGTCCTTGGTTTGATAGTTTTTATGTTACAATACATATCCTCACAGAATCAACTCAATCGAATTATACCTATATGATAAATAAGCCCTAAATATGATAAAATACAGATAAAACTCATATAATCCTTTGGACAATAATATATACTTCATTTTTGTAAGTCCTAAGGGACGGATTGCAAGAAAAATATTAAATTTCTCTCAAAGATATATGCAACTTAAAGTATCTATTTGATCAAAGTAGATTATAAATAACCGATGGTTGTACCAATACTGTGGAGAATAGAAAGATGTATATATAATACCATTTATATAACTAATACGTGAATGAACATAGAGTATTAAACCACCTCTTTCTAGTTGTAACAAGGAAACATAATTAAAATCAACTTATAAACTCCAATCACTTACTCAAGATTTCAAATATCGAACCGATGTTACGATATTCGGTAGAACTACCGAATACCATACCGATTGTCAATCGGTACGGTATATTTGAAAGTATGACTTTTGTGACATTCACATAGAAACATAAAGATATAGAGAGCTTATTCCTTCAATAGCAGAGGAACATCGTTCAACTGTCGCTTTGCCCAAGCGCTCCATTGTGTGAAGAACTTGAACTTCGAAAAATAAACAAACAACTACAACTTATATTATTATAGAGCAGATACATAGACATTCAATATAAGCTTATGCTATGTATTGAATACTAGAGTACCTGAAAGTGCATTTAATATCGGACAATAAGAGACAGTAAATAAATAAAAATCTATAGCCTTCCATTTCCTACAAAATCCAAGTACATATATAATTTATATAATATTAGTATGTATTGAATTTCAATAACCTCTAATAAATTATAACAAATGATGTAGTGTCCTTTGTTATAAACTGTCCGATATGAAATGCATATGAAGAAGTCACAAAGCAGACACATAAATAAATTTTCGTTCTCTTTCTAATCTACCATACCGAGTATCGATGGATACTGTAGATATATAATAAAATCTACCGAATACCGATATCGATCGGTAGAAGGTATATACCGAATATCGAACCGAACGGTAGATTTTTCTACCGAATCCCAGTTCTGAGGGTTACTCATTAGCCACAGAGTGAGAACCGTCTCTTCCTAAAAGGAAACCCTTACATCATATTGCCCCTCACATAATGTATCATTATCAAACATCATTTATATGATGAATTGAACGCCGCCTGAACTTGGTGACAAAAAAAAGTAATGATAATAATAACTATTATGTTGACCTTGTCAAGGGTCGCTACCTTCCTCTGGGTTAATTAGTATCGCGCATAAAAAAATCCCCGCTTTTTATATAAATATTATTATGAAAATGACACTGCGCATTGCTTGATAAAGAAAAGCCAAACCCCTTTTTATTTCCGCTCAAAAAACCATGGGGTTTCTACTTAGGGGTGTGAATATAATGTGTACACATACACACACACACACACAATGGGTAAAATAATAATAATAATAAAAGCGGTTCATTATTCTTGAGCATTATGAATAAGTAGCTCTCTCCTTCGCTCGCTCTCTACTACGGCAATTTTCCTCTTTTAGCTTCCTGCATCGAATATACATACGCTTATGAATAAGTCATGGCTAACGAAACTGAAAAAAATCTTGAATAACTTTCACAACTCTGTAGCTTTTTGAGCAAATATGATCGTAAAGTCTTAAAATATTTATTATTTGTATGTTAAAATCCTTGATTTATTTCAATTTGTAACCATCTAATCCCTGATGGGGTGGATTTTATGTATATTGAATTTTAAGTGGTAATAATATAAATAATACCGTAAAAACAGCTTAACCCTCTAGGACCCTATTTGCTTCTTTGTTCGATGGAAATGCATCCGTGTTGATATGAGTTCTAGCATTAGATTTAGTTTATTCAGTTTAGGATCTTATCATTGAAATAGATCAAAGTCGACCTTCTCCTCGAGAGAGGAGTGGAAAGGGATTTCAGAGCTATTGCGGATCATGACCCTAAAATATTGATTTTTACTCAAAATTATATAAGTTCTTAGCCAAGTCCGAATCAGTCTTATGAAAAATAAATCAAATTAAAAATTAAACTAAAATTCTACAATTTAATTGTTACATTTACGTCAAGAAGACTTGCATGTAGTAGTTATTTTGGGATTTTTGCAACGATTTTTTCATGTAATAAGTATATTATACATATGAATGTATTTATTTAGCGGGGATAACATAAAATATGGCGTTAACCTTGTTGTATTTTTGTACTATATATGTACAATATGTGTTTCTCGGCTATAAATCTAAAAAAATGTATAGTTATTGATATTTTGTGTTATAAATTTATTTCTGAGTCACTATGAATTTATGTATCGAAAAATAAATATATATTCAAACTTTCAAAGTTAAAGTAAAATTTCATTAGAAACATAAATTCATATATTTCTAAAAATTATGCACAAAACGTTTAATGGACTTTCTTGAACCCAATGAGTTGCGTAAATTCGTGGATTACTTGATCGTAAAGAATCATATTGAAGTCAACAGCAACGTTTTTTTTGTTTCATCAACATCCCACTATCTTTGTTGTCGGCTGAGATTAACTCAAAAATATATACCAAATATTGCTGGTAAAATTGTAATATTAATTATCTTGGAAATTCAAATCTTTTGATTGAAGAATATTGATGAAATACTTTTAATTATTTTCTTATCGAAAAAAAATTTTTAAATAATTTTTTAGACCTCAATGACATTATTTTTGTAGGACTTCTATAACTGAGCAAGATTGTAATAGTTTACAGTAGGTTTGTAAGTGGTTCCTTCCTCAAATGATACGATCCAATGAAATACCTTTTCCACTTAAGAGGCAAAAACTGTAAAGTCCGTTTTTTTAACTAATAAAATTATAGCTGACATATTTACCTCCGCCGAAGGAGGTATTGTTTTCACTGGCTTGGTTTGGTTTGTTAGTTTGTTGGTTTGTTTGTTTGTCAGCAGGATAACTCAAAAAGTACGGGACGGATTCGGATGAAACTTTGTGGAGTTGTTGGAAATGCCAAAAGAACAAGTGATTAAATTTTGGCATCTCTGAGTGCTTCTTTAAGATGCAAAATGAGCTAAATACTAATAAATATTTCAAGTTAGCCTACTCTGCCAATAGATGTCGCTGTGCTGTGAAATCGGGTGCCGGGAGCGTCCTTCTCTCCGTCGAGGGGAACCCTCCCCGTCCCTCTTCGCCGCCCCAGTCGTGAAAAATCCGCCTCGGAAGGTTCATAAGGACCCCGTGACGGCGGAGGTTTGCACTCTCTGAGTGTATATATGCCTCTAGTTATTAATGCTTTCATCAAGTAATTGCTTATTGTTGTATCAAGTTTGATGCTTTAAATAATTTGTACATTCATTATTACTCCAAAATCATCCACACATACCTCTGATTTCTTGTTAAAATAGGATAATGCAATACTTGTTTTATTTACCTTCCTCTGCAAAATAATAATCAAGTTTTTTGTATACTTCATTTCAGGGTTTGCCTGATAAATAATTTGCACTTCCATTTGTGGGCCTTAAAGGTCAATTAAAAAAAATATGAGTTTCCTAGCCGCATGATCAAGGCCGGCAAATAAATAATTTGGCGGAAGTCTGTGCAAAAAAAGAGCTTCTAAGGGAAAGATATGCGAACAACTTTTTGTAATATTTTTATTATTATTAAAATTACAAATTGTTATATGTATCAGACTTGTTGATGTTTGCGAAAAATTATCGTTCGTTTGTCGTTCGCCAAAAGTTATCGTTCGTCGTTCGTTTGTCGTTCGCCAAAAGTTATCATTCGTCGTTCATCGTTCGTTTGTCGTTCATCGTTCGTTTGTCGTTCGCCATTCTGAAAAAAATTGAAGACTTTTTTTAAAGAAATAATTGTTGAAAAAAGTGATGACGTGATGACGTTTTTTAGAAAGGAAATTTGTCCCATGAAAATTAAAAATCTTTGTCTTTTTTGCCGCCAAAAACGAACGATAAGGAATTTTCCTTTTTTTTTTTTTTTTGCCTATTTGGTTCGACAGAATTGCTTCCGACTGGATATAAATAAGCATTATAGCATTAAATTAGTCTATGGAACCAAGGATCTTATCAATGAGGTAGACCAAAAATGACCATCCCCTCTCGGGATTCGAACCTGCGCCCCCAACATTGAGAGTTGAACACGCCTTAGCACGCACGGCTATCGAGCTCCCTCGAAATTTTCCTTATCGTTCGTGTTTCGTCAAAAACTTTGTCGTTCATCGTTCGCGAACGACGAACGACGTTCTCGAACGACAACAAATCAACGATAATCTGGTTTTTATCATATTGAATTGTTTTAAAAGTTCGTGAAGACATAAATAACCTAAATGGAATCGTAGAACAGAACATCTTAAGTCAAAATTACTTTTATATTTTATGCCATTGTTTTTATATTTTCAAATCTTTTATGGATTATCTATAATTTTAAAACAAAATAATTTCCCAGAATAAGTTAAAAGAAAATAGATCAAACTGAAATTTGTCAAATAGCAGCATACGTAAAAATGAGCTTCAATAGAATAAGTAAAATCAGAGCATGTGATCAAAAGAGGGAAAATGTTGACGCATGCGACATAAGTCCAAAAAGATACATTCTATTTGATTGAACAGTCTGCAAGCTTAACATAATATGTGGCAGGCCTACTTTTTTTATTTAATGACATTGTTCATATATGGTCTTGAAAAGATAATTATTATCTAGATCGTTTGGTGACATTCATTTATTATGAGGTAAAATATGTTTATACCATTCACATTTGGATATTATTATTAATATGAGATTGATATTTTAATGCATATTTTAAAATATAGTTTTAATTCCGTCCACAAAAGTCAATGTGTGATTTTTTTGCATTTATAGACGTACCTTAATTCATATTTTTAATATTAATTAAGATTAATATTAATTAAAATTAATATTAATTCATATTCATATTCCGATATTTCTTGTGACAAATGTCACTTTTTGCAAAATAAATATATTTTGTCTTTGAATAACATACCTGGTTTTCATTGGATCATATTTTATATTCATTTTAAGGTTTGGAAGATTCCTAAAATATTAAAGAAATTTAAAACAATGAATTTTAGTAATAAATTAGCTTAGCATTTTCATACTATATATATATATATATCAGGACACGACCGGGACACTTTTTTTTCGCCGGGACCCGGGCCAGGCCGGGACCAAACCGGGCCGAAAATTTAATATATTTTTCGTTCGTCATTCTGAAGTGACAACGTTTTTTAGAATATATATTTTTTTCATGGCAAAGGTCTTTATTCTATTCATATAATACAATAATATAAAATAAAAATAGATATAAAAAAGGGGGAGATATGTGTTTTATTATATTTGTTCGTTCGTCGTTCTGAAAGTGACAACGTTTTTTTAGAATAGATTTTTTAAAATTTAAAAATCAATCTCTACAAAAAAAAAAGTTATGACGTATTTAAAAAAATATATTTTTCAAAATACTAAAAATTATTTTCTAAAAAAAAACTTCGTCACTTTGAAAATGACGAATAAACGAGAATATCAGTCCCGGCCCGGTGATTTTTAGACACTAGGCCTGGCCGGGACGTTCAAAAAACTATATATAGGACAGAAGTTTATAAAAGCTTTATACATTAGACTTGGAGTAATCTCATGATAATTGATCATGGCATCATTTCTGAATTAAACACGGTTCAGAGGAACTTCTTGGTGACCTTCAAATCCATATTGTTTTCTTTGAAAATAAATATTAGCTACAGAAAACTTGTCGATAATGGGGATAGAGATATAAAGATATACAGAGCTTATTGGACTCGTCAGAGAAATACGTCATTGTGTCAAGAATACAGCTGAACGACGATGCTTCTCTGCTATTGGAGGGAAGAGAAATACGTCATTGTGCTCAGAATACAGCTGAACGACGAGTTTTCTCTGCTAATTGGAGGGAACACGCTCTCTATGTCTTTATATCTCTATGATAATACGAGGCATTATGCATAACTTTTTTATCTCCCAACCTCGAAGTACATATCCTTTATTATTGCTTAAAAAGTTGGAACTTGATAGAATGAAGCAGCTTATATCTGTAGCAAATAAATGGGGCAAACACTTAGTTTATCCTTCTATATATTTTTTCTTTAAATGCTCCTAGCCGACATCTTATTTATCCCTCCCATCGAAAAAGAGAGACGCCGCTAATACTAGTAAAAAATACATGCATGTACAAAATATGAATATTCAACCGCTCTAAATGAGAGAGAAAAGAAAGAAAGAGAGAGTTTCTGTCTATCCAATCATTTCTTGCATACATTACATCCAAGCCGAAACTCTGTGCTTGTAAAAGAGAGCGAGAGTTAATAACGAGCGGCCGCAAAGCCGATAGGCATTATTATTATTTTTTTATGCCTTATTTATTCATAAAAGTAAAGAAAGAGAGAGCGCATATGTAAATAAATTTGAATACGCTGGAGTATAAAGAAGAAGAAAAACACAAAGTAGGCGGACTTCCGTCTAGGCCCTTACAATCATACCTTGCCCATATCATAACCCTTTCTTTATTTTCAACAAAAAAAATATATATACTCACAAATAAAAATAATATATACAGAATGCATAAACACAAAAACCCTCACCTGTATTGTTTTTTTTTTGCATGAATCTATATACTCATAATTAAGGCAGAGAGCAACCAATTTAATGCATAGAGAGAGAGAGAGAGAAAAAACCCCTCTCATGTAGGGGAGTTAAAGACACATTGCCTACATATATTGCTATTTTCCTCTTCTTCCTTCTTCTTACAAACTTAAAAGACCAATTTTTTGGACAGATGTGATTTGAAGAGTTGATGGAGAAGAGTATTATAAAAGGAGAGAGAACCTTGTTGAATACCCCTCTATCATAACAATAAAAAACTTCTCTCAAATATACGATGAAGTTGAAAAAAATATATATATATATATGTATGATAAAAGTAATAGTCATATAAAAATACGTTTGATCTTATTAGAATGTATCATGAAATATATATATTTCTTTTTTTTTGTTGAAGAACCAGCTAGGCGAGGTAGTTTTTTTTGTTGTTTTTGAAACTAATTAGTAATGTTTGTTGGGCGTGTGTTTATACATATATATATGCTGTATAAAAGAATACTCATCAACCATAATTGAGATGTGTCGAATATTATATATAGGTCTTCTTGCAATAATAATAAAATAATAATATTTTTTAGTTTGTGGGCCCTGCTTATAAGCATGTACTTAGTATTCAAGGGGCATAATATAGTGGATCTATTGGATTGGACTTGATATCGAAGCTACAAATGAGAACATCTCACGAAAATGGATAGGCAAAATATATTATGTGGTACACACACACACTAAATATATTCTCTGTGCCTTCTCCCATCCACTCTTTTCTCTATGCATAGAAGCCAATCTAGATGAGATCTGATTATATACAATACATATTTTTTCTTACTATGCCATATTGGATATGCTGTATAATGAGGACTATCTCCATATTATTTTATTATTTTTTTGAAGGTCCAAAAAGTTATAAAAAGGATTTTTTAAATCGTGCATGTGTCATATATATATATATATATATATATGGGTCCCGGCTGTTTTTTAACGTTCTGGCCCGTGTCTAAAAATCACCGGGCCGGGACTTTAATATATTCGTTCGATCGTTATTCTGAAATTGACAATGTTTTTTCTAGAAAATATTTTTAATATCGGTACAAAAAAATATTTCAAAATTAATTTCTAAGCCCGGCTTGAAGAATTTAAGTCCCGGCCCGGCCTGGGGTTTGGCGAAAAAAGTGTACCGGTCGTTTCCTGAATATATATATATATAAACATACTTGATTTACTATAAAGCACAACTGAATCATCATAAATACACAAGAACATGCAGAAACAGTGTATGATAAACGAACGTCCATGACTGACACACCTGTTAATGACTCTAACAACGTCACATAATTAGATTTAACTCTAGGTTCAGTGTCAGTAATTTCATTATTAAAGTCGTCGCTTTTTAACTGAAAGAAACAACACATTATCGTTGAAAATAAAGAATTTGGATATCTTTAAATTATTAAATTATAGGCCATTCACAAATTATAATTAACGCTATTAAGTAAGAATTAAATTTCATCCATTCAAATAATTACCTCCGCCGAAGGAGGTATTGTTTTCACTGGCGTTGGTTGTTGGTGGTTTGTCAGCAGGATAACTCAAAAGTGTGGAACGGATTCGGATGAAACTTTGTGGAGTTGTTGGAAATGCCAAAAGAACAGTGATTAAATTTTGGCATCTCTGAGTGCAGAATTAAGATGCAAATGAGCTAAATACTAATAAATATTTCAAGTTAGCTACTCTGCCAATAGATGTCGCTGTGCTGTGAATCGGGTGCCGGGAGCGTCTTCCTCTCGGAATTTCCGTCGAGGGGAACCCTCCCCCGTCCCTCTACGACGCCCCAGTCGTGAAAAATCCGCCTCGGAAGGCTCATATGGACCCCGTGACGGCGGAGGTTTGCACTCTCTGAGTGTATAATGCCTCTAGTTGGTTTTACGTATAACATATAGCGTAAAGAATATGAAGAACGAAATAATCAATGTTTTCAAAACGTCATAAATTTTCAAAAAAAAATGGAAACTCTCTACTTCTCAGTGCATTTTATATATGTACTGCTTTACATTTCATACCATCAAGAGTCTAATAAACAATGATCATCATCATATTTAGAAGTAGGCATATTAAAGTGGTCTCATTTAAAAGTACTTTTATGGACATATATAGATGACCCTTCCATTAATCATGGAAACCATTGGTAGTCGTAAACCATATGGTGACAATTTTTCAGGTAACAACTATATTTACCTCGGCTCAAAACTATAAATAGAAGGACACCTTTGTCATGCCCCTGAACTAGATGAAGTATTCATGTTCTTCAATTTAGTTTTTCTATTTCCTTTACAAAATTACCTTATTTTACAGATGGAGCTTCAAAGATTTGAACTTTGGCTGATTTATTTATAAAGCCATGAAAATTGTTGTTATTTAAAGCCTTACGATAATTTCTTCTGCAAAAAATGTCAAAGGTGGATTAATTAAAAAATACACCTAGTTTTACTATGTTATCTTCCTTTTGTATTTCATTTTTCTATAAATAATTGACAAAAAAACTTGTAATATTTAAATGATTGGTCAACTAATAGGCTTTTTCTGAAAATAAAAGTATATGTATTATATCGGCCATTATAACACACTATCCATCGACCGCTTATATAAAAATTCCTGCCTATATCATTTGAATTCTATAATATGAATCTTTTTAATGTACATACATAGGGTCAGGTAACCATTTTAATATATATTCCTATATAAGTAATACAAAAAGTAATAACAATAAGATTGCCGTGATGATGGGTTAGAATCAAAATATGAAATTCTATTTCTCTTATTAGACTTTTATTTCCTTTATTTCTTAGTTTTAATAGGAGTCGTTTGGGAGAATCTTCTACTACTACCTCCAGGAGGATCATGTAGGCTAGTAAGTGGATTCCCCCTCCTCCTAAGTACATTCATATTTTTAACCTACCTTAACCATACAATATATACTCGCCCTATGTAGTTAGTAGTTATACTTATATTACGTCAGTAATGATTTGATGTTATTGCGCCTGCGTGCCTCCAGCTCATTCAAATCCTCAATAATAATAATAATATTATAACGATATGTATATCTACATATATTGTATGATTGCGGCTGGTTATGTCGGCAAAAAAATGGGATATAATCCAGATCTAGGTATTTTAAAAATGAAGAAAAACGAGATCTTTTTATTCTTCAACACGTGCAACTGTATTTCCATTATTATTTAAAAGAATAAGATGAACGTAAGCATGTACTTTAAGTCTTCTTTGTAAGTCATTGTTTTCTATCACTCGATTATTTGGGCGCCTACGGCACCCATATGTTCATATTACATAAGTTTCTTAAAATTTGTATCATGGATTTGGTGGAGATAAAATAGGTTTTCTAAATGTCAAATGAGTTACAATAATTTTCTGTTTTGTACAAACATTCCTCATAAAAAGTTTGACTTTGTACAAAGAATATGTTTAAAGTCACATGAGATGCTTTTTTCTTTTTCTTTTTTCCTCTTTTTACCTTGAAAAGTAGGTGGTAAAATCAGAAAAGGTGATTTTCTGGTTCATTTCTGGTCCCATCACTTTGCAAATAGTTTTATTAGGTCTGCCTTGACCCAAGGATTCCATAGGCACCTTCAAAGTTAAAATTTGACCATAAATGTGGGAGGAGATAGCGTGCGGACATACAGACGGACGGACGGACAGAGATTGACGAATTATTATATAGATTCACAATTTAAACTACCCAAAAAACAATAATTATCTCAAATATATATTTGTTACTCCGTGTAAGTGTAGAATATTAGACTTTGATAATGTTTCTCATACCATAGTAGGTTTTGTTCGTCTTGATATTGCTTTAAGTATACAAACAACACCAGGTGTCACCCATAATTCTCATTGGATTACACTCTTCGGACGACATCGCTTACAGACAAAACAATTGATTATAAAATGTTCATGGCGAATCGCTTTCTCGAGGAAGACATTGAGGTGAAAGAACTAAAGGATCATCCTCATATCAGCTGTAGCATTTTGTTGAAAAGGATTCTGGATATTGAGGATTCAAGTGTGTGCAAACTTAGTGAGGTGACTTAGTGAGATATTTACTTTCTCCATTCCTAAAATAAATATTGATAGTGCTTTTGAAAAAATATACAAATAAATAAAGTATTGTAACATATTGGGGATTCATATTTGTAAGGTACAAATATATTTTCTTATTTTAACACGTGTAAGGATTTGCAATTATTATTTAAAAAAATGATCTCTCTTTATATATGAATTTAAACACGCTTTAAAATACTTAATTTTGAGCCATTCACTTTATTCAAGAATTAATTATTTTTTAATACAGTATAAAATCAAAAACTCGTAGTTAGAATCCATAATATTTTTTTTAAAGGATATGAGTGAAGTAATTATTAAAATATATAACGAAGTTGCCTGAATGCTATTTTTGAACATATATTTCTTACACCAGATTGTCGTGGGAATTCAAGTCTAAAATATTAGTTATGAGACATTTTTATATGATTTTGGATTCTATAAGATTCTAGATTGATAGTAGTTCAATTCTAAACTCTATTTGATAATACAAATTTACAAAGAAACACCCATAAGGTTATTCTCTTATATTGTTTGCTTTATTTACGAAAAAATTAATTAGCAACGCTTTAAATAAAACATTATATGCTTTTAAAGGACTTTATACTTATATTCATTCTGTGCATTTGTGTACAAAATAACCATAGAGTTGATATAGTAGTCCCTATGATCTTCTCAAAGATTGTAAGCGGGTAGTTAAGCCTAATAAATAAAACTAAATATTATATCCCCAAAACATTTTCCTAAATGTATTTTTTTAATTTGTATATACGACTTTAAAACATTAGAAAGATAGAAGTATATAAAAGTATAGCTTCAAATGAAATCTTAACATAATAATAATAATATCAAAGATATCTTTCAAATCAATCATTCAAAAGGGAAATGAGTAATTAAAGTAAGTAATACGAAAATCCATTTTTTATTATTTAGCTACCTCTTAAGGAAATATTAAATCCATATTGTTGTCTTAAATATATATTTAATAAAATATTGGGAGCAAATATGAATCAATTTAAGCTTTTAGTTCATGAAGTGCCATTTGCGTTTTTCTGTACGCAAAATGGCTCTAAAAAAGTATACTCCTCGTGTTTGGATCAAAAATGTCCTATAATCATCTAAGTACATCGTTTGATCCAAGGTCTGTATAATAAGGTCTGGGCAATACAAAAACAAACATGTAGCATTGTAACTACTCAATGACGTCACTGGAGAACAATTATATCTATCTATATATAGATCAATCAATCTCTCTATCTATCTATAAATTTATATATATATATATATATATATATATGTGTGTGTGAGTGAGTGTATAAATAAATAAAATATAAATATATATATTCGTTCTCCAGTGACGTCATTGAGTAGTTATACTGCTACATGTTTGTTTTTGTATGCCCAGACCTTATTATACAGACCTTGGTCCGATCCATTCATTCAATATCCTATAAAATAGTTTTTTTAATACAACAAATGACCTGATAGTCTAACATTTTAGAAAAAAACATGCATTTTCCATTATAATTAAATAAGGAATTTTGAAAAGCTCTTTAAAGAGATTATCTCACTTTGAAAACATGGAACATAATGTGTTTTTTCTTCTTCTTCTTCACAAACAACAATTATTATTCGGAGCCTTGGGTTTATTGTTTACTAGGATTTTTTTGTGTGTGTGCTGATTATCAGGTGTTCTAAGGGAATCAAATGACCGTCTTCATTATTATTCATGAAAAAGGTTAGGCTTCATGAAATGTAAGAATTATTATTAAATCGTTTGAAAGTCATGAATGCTAATACTAAATCCTTATATATAAATGTTTAAAGGTGCAATTCCTTCAAAGTGTTTTGGGATAGTTTTATAAATGATGATTGAAGGAGCTGCAGTGGGTTAATCTTTTGGTGACTTTTATATTTTTATAATTAAAAAAGATTAGGAGCGCCAACGTGGAAATGGGCTGGCGATATAATTACCTCCGCCGAAGGAGGTATTGTTTTCATGGCGTTATTGTTGGTTGTTTGAGTTTGTTGGTTGGTGTTTATAATCAAAAAGTAAAATTCGAAATTTGTGAGTTGTTGGAAATGCCAAAAGAAACAAGTGATTAAATTTTGGCATCTCTGAGTGCTTCTTAAGATGCAAAATGAGCTAAATACTAATAAATATTTCAAGTTAGCCTACTCTGCCAATAGATGTCGCTGTGCTGTGAAATCGGGTGCCGGGAGCGTCTTCCTCTCGGAATTTCCGTCGAGTGGAACCCTCCCCCGTCCCTCTACGCCGCCCCAGTCGTGAAAAATCCGCCTCGGAAGGCTCATAAGGACCCCGTGACGGCGGAGGTTTGCACTCTCTGAGTGTAAATATACCTCTAGTTTAATATATTTATGAAAGATCGAAGCTCTACATAAACACTATCAAAAGGATTTTAAAAAGACATCGTGCACTTTTAAAGCATCTATAAATGATTTGTCCTTTATATAAGGTCTTCTTCAGGGCAGTAAATGTACATCTACAATGTTCATTTACGTATTTTCGCAACTGCCCTGAATAGTTTTACTCTGTTTCTGTATATAATTTTAGTGTATTTTATTTTTACAATGTATAAAATTTTCGCAGTTAACCGAATAAAATGTTTTTAACCGAAAAAAGTTCATATTGAATATAAGTACTTTTCTATGTTTAACAAATAACGAAAAAAATATTCGACATTTTTTTTCTTACTGTGCTTAGGAAAAAATACTTCAAATGTATTTCTACAGCAAAAGTCTGCTCGCAAGCAAAGATATTGAGATCTTATAGCTATGGAATAGCGTTTTCCCCCTATGAGCAACTATAAATAATGGTTTTACGCTTCTTTGAACAACTAGTAGTTTTGCTTTTAGAAAATATATACTACTAAAAGGAAGTAAAATTGTTTTTAAGGCCTTTTTAAATAAATTTAGGTATCCCTAAATGTTGATGTCTAATTAATTACAGGAGTTAAAAAATAGTTCCGTAGTGTGAGACACCTCTTTGGCATTTTGGCAAAGGCCAATCTACCATTGATAGGTTTCATCTCCTGTCCACATCAAGCCAAAAACATCTTTTTCCGTCTTGCACAAGTATTTATTGAATTTTTTTTACATCTAGTGCAGCAGTAGTAATTTTAATTTAATTACAACAATTGTAATGTTATGACGACGTGTCTTACCATACAATTATTTTTGATAACATATTTTAGGTTTAGATAGCTTTATATGATTTAGCTAATATTATCCATGTCACCAAAACAAATCAAACTGATTTGTGAATTAGTTGTTCTGCCCAATATACGAGTCCTAAAAGTGATTTCGCAAACAAACATATAATTAACGTAAGGATACTCATAATAAATATTTGCCAAGGCTTTATTAATAGAAGGTAAGGGAAATTTCCACAATCACTATTTTCTGTATCTTTTTAAAGATGAAAATAAATTAAAAAGTCTCAAAGACGGATAACTTTTCAATGGTGCTCTTTCTTCGCAAAAAAACTTTTTCTTTATTTTACTCAGTCTCAATTTATAACCTTGTGTATACCAAAGCACATCAGATATATATATATATATAAATAGGAGAGAGACAGAAAAATAACAAGGCTCAATGACTAATGGATTGATTTTCAATGTCTTTTGATGGACTCTTATAGTTCTAGGAAATAATGACCTACCTTGAAATTCAATCAGACAATCAGAGAAGTGTGTTGTTCTTTTGAAGAAGAAAAAAAGCTTGAATATTCATTTGTTATTATTATTATTTGGATTGCCATTAAATCCACGACCTACCACAGTCATCAAAAGTAGCTTTGGGTTTTGCTTATCTATTATCTAAAAGTGGTTTTCCAAGAAGACAAAAGACTGTATTTTGTATACACCCTTTCCTGATTGGACTATCAATCGGTTACTTAAAAGGAAGGGATGGAATCAAATGACTATGCTTAATTTTTAAGAAGCAGGATGCAGCTTAATAGACTGTTGGTTCCATTGAAATAATTATAAATACGCACTATTTTCAAAGATGTTTTTTGGAATTTTATAGCGAATTTTTATATACATTTTTAGACGTATTATTTCAAAACTCATTTCTCCATATTCCAAACTCAATTAATAGGTTTTTATATTACTTTGCAAGAAATGGTTTTTTTAATACTTATATTGTGATATTTATAAAATGCATGTATATAAGAGGATGATTAAAAATATATAACCTCTTTCAAAGAAAAATTTACACTTTTACTAATATAAAGACGGTTGTAGAACAAAGCAGTAATATGCTCTGTTGTTGTTTTTGTGTTAAGTGACGCTTTAAAAAAATATTCTTCTTCAAGGCCTTGAGTTTTAAACATCCTACATATTAAAAACTACGTTGGATTCTCTAAGATTAAAAAAATATATATTTCAGTTCTAAAAAGTTCGAAAGTAATTGTGTTAAAAACAAAACATAAATAGACATTGTAGTCTAAAATTATTACTTCGAAGAAGAACAACATCGATTTTAACAGTGATTGAACATAATCAATATTAAAAATAAGTTTTAAAATGAACAGAAATTTATAATTTTCCTACCTCAAAATATTTATTACTCTCTTAATCATCAAAAAATATAGCTTGAACCCCGGCTACTTTATTTAGCAAAACAAAATACTTAATAAAAATATTATGATACAATAAAAAAGAACTCCTTTTAATAGAGCATATGGACGGATTGTTGCCAAAAAAAAAACCTTCTTTATGCCTTTTAGCTTCGTAGCTGGAAGCATCATAAAAAGTATATAAAAAAGCGTCAATCAATAGTAAATCCAATCATATTACTTTTTTTGTGTGTGTATGGGAGCTCCTCCAAAGTAATGAATAAATTAATTAAAAATGAGACAAGGAATGATAACGCAGTTTTTAATTTGGTGGGGGAAACTCAATCCTTTATTTATTTCCAGGTAATGAATTTAATTGAACTCCGTTTTTCACACTTGCTTCAAAAAAGCATTTTGCAAGCACAGCGCAAAATGTACTATTATTTCCTGTTTCTTAGAAAAATCACCGTAAAAGACACAGCTTGAGTCCAACTCATCTTTGTAGTCCTCAATTCAACAGATTTTCTACAATGTAAGTGCATGTTTGTCTGTCTGTTGTCCATGACAATTCCTGTTAATACGTAGTCCATCAATGGTAGTAAAACGTTCGCTTAAGTAACATTAAAGTTTCTATCATAATTAAAATGATTTTTTTATTACAAAAAAATACTATGAAATGAGAGAAAATTATTTATTTTTAAACCAAGATTTATTATTTTAAATAAAAACATTTTTTCTCTATTTTAATATACTTATTCGTTTTTATAATATTTCAAATAGTGAATTCATAGATAAATAAATATGAATATTTTTCTTTTATCCTAATGAATATAACATATTTTTAAAATTGTTCTTACTTGCTGAAGGAAATATAAGTAATATTTGCATACAATATGTGCATTTCCGTTTATGCAAAAGTATAATCGAATACATATTTGATTACTTGACTGGTATTAATAGTTACATTGATTATGTTTGTAGCAATAAAGTGATAGCAAATAATAATGTTTTTTTCGGTTATTATGTTTATATAACTTAATTAGTTTTTTCTTGAGCTCTGATTTTAAATATTCATATTATCATTATTCATGAATAAATCTCGTTTGCATTATATCTAAGAGATAATACTGCCCTTGATAAGTCGCCCACAAATTTGCCCCAAATAAGCGGCCAGGCCTCACCCCATTAATACTGAAACACAAACATGATTTGCGAGACAATCCAGGGTAGCTCATTGCCTTTCTTCGTTTTGTGTAATGAACAATTACGCCCAAATTGATAAGAATCTATACGCGAGTCCACCCGGAAAAAAATATTTTAAAGGGGGCATTTAGTAGATTAATTAAAAATAATAGGTTCAAGCTTAGCCATCAGATAAAAAGCTATAGAGTCAATTGAAAAAAAACCTGTGACAGAAGGTTTGACAAAAGTGTTGGATTTTTGTAGGTTGAATTATACTTTTAAAAACATCTTTCTATTAAAGTAGACTTATTGTAATTGGCTACCTAGCTAATGTCTCATAAATTACGGTGAGCAACACAGAATCACCTCCTAATACACACACACACACAGTCAAACCTATACTGAGGCCACCACAAATGCTGATTTGCAGTTTTTTAGGAACATATTAAAAGGGGCTTTTATTGGACATAAAAGTCAAGTCAGGCAGTTTTCTTAATGTACATAAATGTACATATATGTATTTGAATGAAGCGGAATTCACACCTCTTAACAATAAAGAAGTGCTCGTTGTAAAGGAACAGAGGGCATTGAATATAAGAATCATGACGGTTCCAAGAGTTGTTTTTTTTTGCATGGGTTTTGAACAAAATGAAGAGATTTTAGTTTTTCTCAATTTTTTGTTTGTAATAGTAAAAGAGTTATTATTTCCTGTATTTCTTTTTAAGTTTAATGTAATGAGCAGATAAGTAAGATGAGGCATCTATGTGTACATCATTTCGGAGTATAAATGAACTTTTTTGCCTAATAGTTCGATAGAATTAAATTCTATTGGATATGAAGAAGCATTAAATCATAAGAATTAGTTTATAGAACCTAAGAATTTTACCTGAGATTACTCAATAATGATCTTGAGTAGTTGGTAGAAACCAGGAAACGACCGGGACACTTTTTTTGCCGGAACCGGGCCGGGACTTTAATATTATTCATTCCTTTGTCATTTTTATAGATAATATTTTTTTAATTCAAAATTTATATCTAAAAAAAGTGATGATATTTTTTTAGAGAAAATAGTTTTTAAATATTAATTTTTTTATTAAAAAACGTCGTCACTTTCAAAATGACGAACGAATGAAAATATTAAAGTCCCGGCCCGGTGATTTTTAGACACCGCTCCGAGCCGGGACGTTCAAAAAACGTCGTTTCCAAAAACATACTCCAAAGATATATATAATTCCTTACTATTTTTGACTTAATCAAGATTCTTAATTACAAGAATATATAATACAAACGATGCCGTTAGAGTTTTTAAAGTATAGACAACTTTTCAAGCAAAATAAGACTATATCATAAAAATGTGAATACACCCAAATATACATCGGAGTAAAGGAATAACTAAAGGGAGCTCGATAGCCGTGCGTGTTAAGGCGTGTTCAACTCTCATTGTTGAGGGCGCAGGTTCGAATCCCGAGAGGGAATGGTCATTTTTGGTCTACCTCATTGATAAGATCCTAGGTTTGATAGACTAATTTTAATGCTATAATGCTTATTTATATCCTATCGGATGCAATTCTATCGAACCATATAGGCAACAAAAAATATTAAATGTCGTTTATAAATTTTTTTTCTTCACAATATATATTTATCATAAAACTATAATTTACTCTTATAAGTGAAAATAAGTATTCAACTGGGTAACTTTACTTATACCCTAATAATTTTTAATTAATGTCATTACTAGTACAATGAATCTATTTTTCTTAAAACTTTTAAATTTGTACTTGCAAGCTCCTTCTCTATTGCTTTTATGAACATAAATCATTAGTTAAAATAAAACAAAAAATGTCATAATACTTAACTCATTGTTCGCAATACCCTACTGCGTTCTCCTCAAGGCCATTTATTATTATTATTTTGAAGCCATATAACAGTAAAAATCCGGACAATTATTGCAATAATAATAAAGATTAGGTTTGAACATATAGTACTCCATGACCCTGAAGATGGGAAATAATAAAGGATTGCAATAAAATAAATGTTCAAAGCAAAGAGAAAGGAATACGGGGGAGAGGATTTAAAAAAAAGAAGAGTAATAAAATGGGGCAAATAATAGCATTTGCGGAAGGGTCGTGACCTTGACGCCAAAAGAGGGAGGAAAAGAGAGGACTGCAATGATAATTCGTTAAAATTAAAGGACAAAGCGAACACGTAAGAAGTAAGAATAGAAGTGTGTCTATAGGTATACTGGGGAAGAAAAAGTGAAAAATGTATTGATCAAAGAAAAAGAGGGAATCTTTCGCATTATGCCATAAAGAGTCACTTCAGAGGTCGTTGTAGTACAGTACAAAAACATTGTGGTGATACTTTTGTATGAAAAATCTTTTCTTTTCTTCTGTTACATATGATATACCATTTTTAGAGAAGACATCTCTTAAAGTTGTACTTATTTTTTCAACCATTATTTTATTGGTTTGATTCAGTTCGTGATTATATATATATATATATGTATACTTTTATTTTCCGATTTTCGATTATATTATATATATATATATTTTTTTTGCCTGTATGTTAGATAGAATTGCATCCGACAGATATAAATAAGCATTATAGCATTAAAATTAGTCTATCGAACCTAGGATCTTATCAATGAGGTAGACCAAAATGATCATCCCCTCTCGGGAGTATTCGAACTTGCGCCTCCAACATTGAGAATTGAACACGCCTTAACACGCACGGCTATCGCACCCTTTTATTTTACCTTCATTAAAAAAATTAACTCAATAAAGTTCTATAAAATAGCAATTCATATATTGAAAAAAAAATGATGTTTTTGGGTACAGTATGGGGGGGGGGGGGAATCAAATCTCTATGGAATATAAGTAACATCAATTTCAATAAAGATAAATTTCAATAAGGAGTAAACAGTTACAGTGCAAAAAAGAAAACAATATATATAACAAAATATATAATGTGCACACAAAAAAGTTTTGTAATAATACTTAATAATAACAAATAAAGTAGTTTTATGCAAAGTTTCATATTATTTCATATCAAAGAGCAAACTTTCATTCCAAAATAAGTTTATTTTTTAAATATATTATACAGTTCTAAAAAACTCTTAAGTAATTGCATTAAAAAACAAAACATAAATAGACATTGTAGTATAAATTATTATTTCGCAGAAGAACAACACCAATTTTAACAATGATTGAACATAATCAAATATAAAATAACTATAAAATGCAAAGAATATACTTAAAAAAATGATAAATAATTATAAAAAAATCATTTTGAAGTAAAATAATTTATTTGTATATCTAATACATTAGGCCTTCCATTCTTTGAAATTATACGCATTTGAAGGAAGAGATTCCATTTACATTGATGGACAATGACGGAAAGATTGGAGGGGTTATCTGCCTGGCTTATCCAACCAAAATACATATATACATACATGCATACCTACATTTACTCAAACGGGGAACACCCCCGTGGAAATAATAATAATAATAAGTCCAGTGAGACGGATTAAGACAATTAATCATGTTGACTCTGTAATGCATTCAAGGCCCATGGCAGGCAGCAGACAGGCAATTGGAGTACGAAATTGATATGAGGAAGACAGAAGTCTAAGTAATAATGTATAAGCATGCAAAGAAGCCTGCATGAACGCCGTAAACTACAATTACTCGCTTGGTCCATGCCCCCCCCCCCCCCCCAATTCCTTGAGTTTCACTATGAAATTACGGCTTAGGATATTGCAATTGTTACCTCCGCCGAAGGAGGTATTGTTTTCACTGGCGTTTGTTGTTGGTTTGTCAGCAGAATAACTCCAAAATACTGAACGGATTCGAATGAAACTTTGTGGAGTTGTTGGAATGGCAAAAAGGAACAAGTGATTAAATTTTGGCATCTCTGAGTGCAAATTAAGATGCAAAATGAGCAAAATACAAATGAAATGGGGTCTCTATTCAGGGAGTAGAAAGAACACACTAAAAATATTTCATTGACGTATTATTGTTCATGATCACTCAGGACTATGTTAACCCAGTGACGTAGCTTAAATTTCTTCCTCTTCCCGTCTCTGAGTGCTTTTTTAATATGCAAAATGAGCTAAAGAGAGGAACAAGATTAAAGATGAAAATCGGGCGTGTGAAAGGGAGAATGTTTGAAATAAATGTTGTGGGGATCGGCGAGGTACACACCTGCTCTGAGTGTATATGCCTCTAGTTATGAATGAGTTCAAAAAGGATACTGATGAAATGCAAGGACACCAATAGATTTCCAATAAAATATGCTTATTCTTACATATTCAAAATAAATTAAATCACATTTTGCCGAGCAAACCAAAGATAGAGAAACAGCCAAATTAGAGAGCCGATTGAATATCTTAGATACGATATTCCTGATTTTATTTTGTACCTCCAGACAAAATGAGCTTTTACAAGATATATTTTCGCTTAACACAAAAAATGTTTTTTAGGTCGCAAAAACGTATCAGGAATGGATATATAATGCGTCTACATAGAAACTTTCATGTTAAACAACCAAAATTAGCTAAATTGTAGAGTTTCTTAAATGCCTTTCAGAGAGTAAATTGATTCAAATGAAGGATATTACAATTTATACAATTATTAGTATAAACTTACTTAGAGTTCATCAGTTCATTTATTTATTTTAATTTAAGATCTATATCAAAGGTTAGCAATTACGTTTGGACATTGAATTTTTTCTTAAGCTTCATAAATGTATTTTAAAAAAATATCGTCTATTTTTTTAAACGATATTAAATAGTTCAATTGAAACATTGTTTGCTTATGTTCTCTGGATTTATTCCGTCTGTAGCGTCTCCTGTCGTTTCTCTAGGGTGAAAATGTCGTTAATAAAAGCTTACAAATTTAGTTTTGTCATTTTAGGAAACTCATCTATACCTCACTAAATGCCTCATAATGACAATAAGCAATTGAAACATTGGCAAAACTCCTTGGCAAGGCTTCTATGTACTCACCTTGGTCAAAGAGAGTCATTGACTATATCGGAGATTAAACAGATTAATTTTAGAAAGGTTCGATTAGTTGAGCCAACAGGGCATTGATTACCAAAAGCCGTTTATAAGGCGGTCATCTGATTCAGATCTCCATCATTTACATTAAATACTATCAATGCATGTACCATCTTGCGGATGAATCTCTAAATATCCATGTATGTTTTGCACTCAAAATGGATCAACGATCTGTGGGCGTTCAATTATATGCAATATTCAGGTGAGAGGAATGCAATGTACAAAAATACATTTCTTTCATTCTAGATATGGAGCAGTAGTCATTCATGTATCATTTAAATTTAACATTAAAAAAGACCAGCCGTTTTTTGTTTCTCCGGTCCAACATGGAAAGTACATGTGCTTAAAAAAGAAAGAAAACCATGATACTTTAAAAAAGATGTCTTAACAGTTAAGCTTACTTTAAAAAAAACTTTTTCTTCCTTATTTTTTTGCCCGCACATGACGAGCAAATTTTTTTTAAACAGGAGGTCCTTGAGAGCTGCTTTATCACGATCATTTTACAATCATAAATACCAGATGAACAAAACCATTTTCTCAGCCATCCCAGGATCAAATTGCTTCTCTCTCTCGAGAAAGATGCTATCTTTAGTCAAGGGCTTTATTCATCCCCCCAAAAAAGGAAACACACAGGATAGGAGTTCGTTGAAGGCATAAAAGAAACGATTAAATCATCAATATATATATATATTGACTTTTTACCCGTTTTTTCTCTATCTCTGAGTGTGTAACCTCATAAAATAAGAAACTCTCTGGATATTTAAGTATAACATATTGCCAATTTTATATTTACTATTTTGAAAATATTCAATTAATTACCATCATAGCTTTTATTGAGGTACTCCCTCTATATGCCAACTGTTTGTCTGTATAAAAATATGTTTTATTACTTTAGATAAATATGTAATGGGCTCCAAATAATTTATAACAGGATTTATACTATCTTCCAATAAAATAATATTTAATTATATAAACCAAAAAATATTTAAACCATTAATATATTTTCATAAATGTAAGTCTTGTTTTTTTGTATATTTGAAATATTGCTTATTCATGCTTAAAAACTATTTGCGCCAAATGTATCTGTAGTTTATTTTAACTAACTATCAAATTTATAAACTGGGGGCGTGACGTATACACCTTTTGTAATAATGAATCTTTAAAGATAAAAATACTATGAGATTTGCTTGAGTATATATATTTTTAGAAACAAAATACGATAACTTTTTTACGTATAGATTAATATAAAATTGTATTTCGTAAATTATTTAAGAGCAGTTCTTGATTTATATATAATTTATAGCTTATTTGGAATTCACTTCTCTGTAATCAATTTAAAATAAATATAACATTAAGATTGTAATATATTTTTCCTCATAGGAACGCTTAATAATGTTTTCTTTATAATTATTCCATAAAACATAATTGTGATTAATTAATTATTGAAATAAAGCATGAAAGTCGTGTATATTTAGTAAAAACTAAATACTTATATCTTGTCACATATATAGTAAATAGGGTCAATGTTACAATAAGTTATTTATCAATCAAATAAGAATAACTCTTGAATATATACTGTCAATTACTTTTGTATGGTATTTTATTATAATAAATTAAAAAAGGGCGGGGATTTGATAAAGTTTATTCCTTCAAATTCTCTCGAATATCTCAAACTCATCAATCAACAATAAGACGACATCAACGTTTTAATTTGAATAAAAACTAGAGGCATATATACACTCAGAGAGTGCAAACCTCCGCCTCACGGGGTCCTTATGAGCCTTCCGAGGCGAATTTTTCACGACTGGGGAGGCGTAGAGGGACGGGGGAGGGTTCCCCTCGACGGAAATTCCGAGAGGAAGACGCTCCCGCACCCGATTTCACAGCACAGCGACATCTATTGGCAGAGTAGGCTAACTTGAAATATATTAGTATTTAGCTCATTTTGCATCTTAATTCTGTACTCAGAGATGCCAAAATTTAATCACTTGTTCCTTTTGGCATTTTCAACAACTCCACAAAATTTCATCCGAATCCGTTCAGTACTTTTTGAGTTATCCTGCTGACAAACAACAAACAAACCAACAAACCAACACCAGTGAAAACAATACCTCCTTCGGCGGAGGTAATTAATTTCAATATGTCATTTTATATTATGGTTTTATCTTTAGACAGTAATTTTGAAATATAATGTTTGTTTTAACAACGTAACTGTCTTTAGATTGTGGTTTTTTTCAATCGTCTACTTTCTAGCGTATTCTTTTTTTTTACACTGTATATTTATAGCTAATAAATCTTAACCCAAAAAAGTAGTCTATTCTTTTATCTAGGGATGGAGGATAGGCGTTCTTTTTGCAATGTGATTGGTTAAGAGAAAAGGAGAGGGTATTATGATCCAATGCAATTTTTTGTGTGTGGCTCAAGTTTGTTAACATGAGTTAACATCAATTACGAGAGAAGAAACTCATCCTTAAAAATATCCATTGTCTCTTTTTCATGGGTCTAAATCCAAGTCATTTACAAATCATTTGAATAGACTCCTATAGAACATCTCGACTCTTTGACGTGGCGAAATAACGAAGTCAAATGAAAAAAAAAGATCTTTATATGTGAGCTTGCTAAAACCAATCCCTTTGATATCCTTGTTATATCATGCAAAAATAGGTAACTTTTATATATATAATATATGTAGGATTTAATAGCAACTAACCAAAAGTATATCTGTCAAAGATAAAAAATAATATTCATACACTTATTGCCAAGATTACATACTATTTTCTTGGCATATTATATATATATGCCGATCATATATATATATATATATATAGAAATACAGACACAGGGTCCCCTGTTTTTGAGCGTCCCGGCACGGTGTCCCAGTTTTTTAATACACGGGCCGGGACTTCAATATTTTTAAAATGTCAAACAAAACTTTTTTTAGTAAGGAATTTTCGAAATATTATTTCCCAAAAAGAAAACGTCTTCACTTTTTTTGGATATTCTTTTCTAAAAAACGTCGTCACTTTATTTTGGAGATCCTTTTCTAAATAAAACGTCGTCACTTTTTTTTGGAGATCCTTTTCTAAAAAACGTCTTCACTTTCGAAGGAACGAAAATATATATTAAGTCCCGGCCCGGCTTGTAAAATTGAAGTCCTGATAAATATATATATATATATATATATATAATCTTTAATCTAAAAATAAATATATACACATTTCATATTTCACTGCTGTTATAAAAAATCTTATACTTCTTTCGCTTCTTTCTATTTTAACTATTAAATTATAATGCTTATTTGGTAAACTAAAAAAATTGTTTCCCATCTTTTTGTCTAGTCTCTAGAAATAAATAGAAAAAGAATTTAAAATGAAATCAAATAATACACTTTGATTTTCACTATTTATTCTGATGTGTCCTACTATATTCAACAATCTAAAAGAGGAGACAGCTTTTTTCACATAATAAATTTACAGGGCTCCAGTAACATACAGATTATTTTTTCCAATGTCTTTGCTTATTAAAATAATTTAAAATTGATCATTGCGTCAGGTCCAAATACTAAATGAAAACTAAAGAAATATAAACTTTACATCATCATTATATTTATTCTGCTCATGTCGTCTAATATATTAGGCACAATGAAAAAGAGATGTGCTCTTTATTCCCAACTAAGTGTTGCAGCATCTCAAGCAAACTAATCCTTGAATGTTATACTTGACAGTTAAGTCATAACAAATTGTTTCGTGTGTATATATATATATATATATATATAATATATATATATATATATATATATATATAATAATAATCTATATATATATGTATATATATATATATATATACCTATATATATTATTTTTTTTAATCATAAGTTGCACAGCTAAAGCAAACTATCCTTGAATGTTATTTTTTCGTTAAGTCATAACAAATTGTTTATCGTATATATATATATATACATTAATTATATTAATAAAATTCAAAGTAGCTCCATTAAAACACATTTTGCTTAAAATGTGATGAGGTCAAGTCCAAGAGGTCAATACTAAAGGCGTGTTTCCTGATACTTTTTTATATTTAACTAAGTGTTGCAGCAGTCAAACAAACTAATCCTTGAATGTTATACTTGACCGTTAAGTCTAACAAATTGTTTCGTATATATATATATATATATATATATATTTCTAAATTTCTCCAATGGCATGTAAATATGTTAATCTCTTTCTAAGCCTTAATATAGAGACTAAAAGAAAACGGAATTTTAATGCTTGGGCATAAGAATATATGATACGGCTAGCCTGCAATCTATTTACTGGTAGGTCATTTGAATGAAATTGCTTCGTAATGGCCGGTTGAATGGTGGGGGGGGGGGGAGCTCACTTAAAATACATTTAGCCACCACCATTTATGGGGAGAGGAGCCACCAAGGCATATTGAGTGTGTGACAGTGCCATTGGGCCATTGTTGTCATACACGTACCTTTTTTATTATTATCTCGTTAAAAAATTTGATTGTTGTACATAGGATGAAAGAGTAGAAGAATTAATGGAGGAAATGACTGTTGCCCTGAAGGGCACATTAGCTGCTGTCATAAGCCTTTGTCACTACACTTAAATAGGGTCTTGGATGGCGGTGGAGGGATTCACTGAATGTGTGTAGGATTGTAGATACTTAGACACGGTTCAATTTACATGAATAGTTCATCATTTTATATTTAAAGAATAAGAGTTAGGCAGGATCAAAATACTTTTTTTTAAAGCAATTCCTTGAAACTTTAATAAGTTTTATAACAGCTAATTCGGTAGATATCTATGCTAGAGAAATGATTTACCTTGTCGTGACTATGTCTTGAAACCCAATTTGAAGGGCTTTTCGAGGTTTGGTCATTTTATAAAGTGCTTCATTGCTCCCGTCAATGAAAACCATAGATGATCCTTCCATTGTTTGATGTCCTGACCACGACCATAATTACTTTTTTCGCCGAAATTGAAACGAAAAATAATCGAGATTTATACATCCGTCCGGCCACACACCCGGCAGCATCATTAATGAGCTCAGCATGACCATTGTCTGCCGAGTCAGGAAGTTTTAGCCGAACGACGGGGACCTTGGAGACAAACCCCGCACCGGTAGACCCGTAAAAATTTGATCTGAGCAAATCAAGGCGACCTTTGAGACCATGCCACTCATGAAAAAGCCTGAGATCGTTAAGAAGCAGGCCGTGGGATAGTTATTTGTTCATACTAGATCGTATGCTAATTTGATTGATTATGTTGCATTATTGTAAACAATAGTTTTATCAAGTTCATATGTACTTATCACATTTAATTCTTAACTTTATTGTGTAAAAAAGTAAGTATGATATAAGATATACACAAAATATATTATGTAAGTATAAATAAATATCCAATCCAATATGAATGGTATTGTTACAAAAAGAGCTAATAAAATAATTTGGTGGCCGGCTTTAAAATTCCTGTCTTTTTCTTATGTATTATATAAAATACATGATGGGAAATTGTTGTTGACTCCTGTCAATGAAATACTTTATATGTATGAACTTTCATATCCTGTAAAAAAAAAAGGCGTATATGCTGCGTAAAGAACAATACACTTTTACCCATTATATAAACCCTTTTAAGAGATAATTATGAATTCAAGTGCTCCTCATACCTAAATCGTATATATCATATTTTAAACTCGTCTATTGGACTACACAGAGAGAGAGAGAGTAAGGAACTGAAATAACGAAGAAGGAGAAAAAAAGAAAAAGATTTATCTCTTTTTATTATTTATACAACATAATATGTATAAATCATGTACATATTCAGAATGACAGCCTTTTTCCCATTTTTTTTTTGTTCATTATAAGCCCGTAAGTACTTCTACACAGTATATCATCATCATATGTACCTGAAACTATCTTGGGGCAAGGAAGATAAAAAATATTGTTAAAAGAGTCATGCAATGTTTAATAGTGGAGTTACAAAATAGATGATGTTCCTAGGACAGTTGAATATACGTTATGTACGGTCATATATTTTTTATAAACATCATTAAAATCTTTTTTATTTCGGGAGTATTCATTTATGAGTGAATTTAAAATAAAAATAAGAGTATTAATAAAAGCCCCAAAAACCTTCTTGTGAGGAGAGAACTTGTACCCTCAACAGTTAGTGTCGAACATTATTCCATCTAATAATACTGAGTAATAAATAATACTGATATTTTAGATTTTAAACCTTGAATTAATACATTTACACCAGTAAATATATTAATTCAAGGTATAAATCTAAAATGTTAAATCACTCTCTCTATTGGTTTAAATACAGAGTACTTACCAACACATTGACATTTGGTAGTATATATGGGACTACGCGGTGGAAAGATTGTGCTTTTTTTGCACAGGATTCGCTGGAGACATCAAATCATCTTTATTAGAGTGCATATATGTGGTAGAAATTTTTGAATATATAAAATTGTTATTTGATGATTTTTTTTTTATATACAATTGCGGAGTAAGGATTTTATTTACTTTTATAATGGACCGTACTAGAAGATATAAATTTTATTACCACTAAAACTCAATATTTATGTATAAAATGAGATCTACTCGAGTTCTTTTAACTAAAAATTTACTTCTCTGATTGATAATATTGTTAATAACACGACGTTTAATGTATTTTTGTGAATATTATAACATATAATATCATGTGAATAAAGTTTTATTGGTAAAAAAAAACTTATATTTTTCACATTTTTATAATTTATTTTATTCATGAAACCTCCATATTTATATATAAGGTAATTATAAATCATTGTTCTACAGTTATTTAAATAGTGGGAGAACAGCATTTTCACCTTAACTGCAAATATATATGTATAAAAAGTAAATTCATAATATTTAACGTAATGAACATTCAGAACTATTATGTCTTTGATTACCTCAAGTGTTTATATAGTAATGTGTTTTTATCAATTAATACAATTAGCATGACAGATGACAGCTTACATTAATAATATTATATTATGTACTTTAAAGTCAAAGATATACTGAAGACTGTGATTTAAAAATGAAACCTTGCATAGATTATAATTATCAAACATCAGAGATCTGGAGGAAACCTAAATATTTTGAATCCAGAACTCTCAATATAACTACGGCTAATAAATTAGCATGTAGCTTCCATTAAAATAGTGTCAATTGCTTATAAATTTATTTTACATATACCTTACACATGTTCTGATAAAACAAATATGTTTCTCTCAATACGTTCTTAATCTAAAGCAATATTTATATGTGGTGGTTCATTATTTGTGCAAGGCCGCGCAATATAAAATAATGTTAATCTTTAGATACTTTTTTAAAGAGACTTTATTGATATAGAGATATTACATATAAAAATAATGATCTCAATAAACATTTTAGTTTAAATTAAATCTTTAATCTAAAATCTAACAGTATTATATACAAAAAAAGTTATTAAAAACAGAAAAACATATTGTAATCAAAAATACAACCAAAATAAATGATGTCACAAATAATAAAAAAATACTAAAGATTGAATATATTATTTGATTTGTCTTTTAGCAAATTTCCTGTACTGCCTCAATATACGTTGTAGAAATTGGAGATATCCAGCGGGCGGACGGATAAAATCGTACCAGATCCCCCACATATTTCTACGGAATGGTATGATTGATGGGATCTTCACGGTAAAGGCCCGGTATCGACCTGCCGTCGAAATCATGATGGCCCCATGTCTTCAATAACAATGATTCTGTCATGAGTTAATTTATCCGCCAAATAGCTGCGAAATTTTTAGATCCTTTAATGATTACCTACATACAATATATTCAACTATCTTTAATAAACACTTTTGTGAAGGGTCTTGTAATTACATATATTGCTAGTCAATGCATATTTGATTTAAAGAACATTTAAGAGAGATAGCCTAAATATATACAAGATTAAATTAAATTAAAAACCGCAAGATACGCAATCATATTTTCTTTTAAATGGAGTAACCAAAAGTTAATCAAAAAAGAAACTTCCTGTTTTCTCTCCATATGAATAATAATAAAGCTTTACTTTTGGCCATGATATCCTCTTGTCAAGGAAGAATATATATATATTTAGTGGGATAATCATCGTTGATTTGAACTTCCTTTATCCTAATTAAACTCATAGAGAAGCCCTCTCTGATATTGTTTTCTCTCTCTCTCTCTCTTTTCGTGTTGACGTCTATTTGAATTTTAGCTTTTTGACAAGGAAAATATTTTTTATATTCATTGAGGCATAAAAGAAAATAATGGAATGAATTCATTATTATTGTTATTAAAGAACAAGGAGATGGAAAGGACGTTAGGTATATACATTTCTACCTTGCCAGGGATTCTAATCAGATCTTAAAACCCTCCTCCCAAGGATACCTTCTTGACCTGTGGAGAGATTTGTTATTTTCCTTCTTTTTTTCTTCTGAGTAAGAACTCATTTCTAGGCAAAAAAAAGCTGACTTCCCTAGGCGTTGGCTCAATAAGAATCAAGGCACCCAGAATAAATCAAAAACACAACCATAAAAGAGTATAAAAGCTGTTTGCAAATGAAATATATAAAAATTATTTTTTTCCTGCATCCGACTGGATATAAATACACATTATAGCATTAAAATTAGACACTCGAACAAGGATCTTATCAATGGGGTAGACCAAAATGACCATCCCCTCTCGGAATTCGAACCTGCGACTCAACATTGAGAGTTGAACACGCTTTAAACGCACACGGCTCTCGCCCTCCTTAAGAACATCCATTGGTTGAATTAATAATACTTTTGAAGCAGCTTCGATAGAAAGTATCCGATATAAATAGCATTAGAGCATTAGATTAGTCATTGAACCTAGGATCTTATCAATGGGGGTAGACCAAAAATGAACATCCCCTCTCGGGATTCGAACCTGCGCCCTCAACATTGAGAGTTGAACACGCTTTAACGCACAAGGCTATCGCGCTCCTTAAAAATTGATTTTTGATATCAATGGATACAAATTTTATTTATGGTCCCTTCTGTAAAAAAATGAAGTGAGTCATAAAAAGGTTACTATGCAAGGACAAGAGCACATGAAGGAAGAGAAAACTTTTAATTTTATTTTTCATCTTATTAAATTGACGTATTTTTTTAAATGAATTGATTTGCTTTGAAAATTGGACATGACCTCAAAAAGCTGCATATAATTTATTTCAAATTTGGTGTACTTTATATTTATGATAACTTAATTTGTTTTTCATCTATTAAAAAGTAGAACAAGTGATTCCAGTGTACTAACGAAAGGAGTATGAAATAAATGCAAGGAGTTGTAAAGATAAAAAATTGCTTACTCATGGCATTTAATAAATTTATAAGTAAGCAAGATTTGAGAGCTTCCATTTCGATTAAACTAGTGAAGCTTTAATCAATTATTCTCTGCATGGATGTGACGGTTCGGTCCAGAGAATCTCAAAAATTTGATTCTAATGCATCTAAAAAATGGCAACCTGAAAAAAATTAACTGAAATGTTTAATTATGTTTTATTACGCATTTGCTCTGGTTTTTAGATATTTATTTCAGTTACATAAAAACTAACATGAAGGGGAAAAAATCCGGACAATAAATATTTGTTTTTATGAAGACCCACTAATCCACTAAACTAACCTTGAGGCCTCTATCACAACTTTATGGCTTAGAGAAAATGGTGTAATATATGAACCTGATACCAGTATTTCATGACACCGGATTTTATTAATAATATAAGTTATTGTCTTTTTACTGCTCTATAATAGTGGACTCAGATATATATCCAATTCCATTCATGGCTTATATAATTATTTGGATAATACAAACTCTCCTTTAAAGCAAAGTAGCTTTTCGGAGCGTTTCTTTAATTGCAAGTCTATGAAACAAGAAGGAGGTCTTTTAATTGATTAAAACTATGAAGTCGATGGTTAGTTATAATCGATTTTATCATACAATATTATTGGGTTTCTCTAGAGTCTTAAATGGCTTCAACATCAAAGAGAAATAGACCGCCTTTTTAGTAGAAGAATGAATATATATATATGTATGAATTTAACTCCTGGTAGATCCTTTTGGAGTGCCTATATATATATATATATTGATTCTCTTAAATACGAGTTGTTTATATATCTTATGTCTAAATATATGCTATTTTATGTCTTATGATGGATCGCTAAGTAATTTTTTGAAGAGTAAGTGAGTCATTTCTTTGGTTTGACAAAATCGCAAGAAAAAGTAATAGAAAACAAACTTGAATGCATCTCTCCCCTAGCGCGTTCATCAAAGAATTATCTTATGCCCCTCCCTGGCATTCAAGATGGATTCACTAAGTTATGAGGAAGAGATTCATCGACTTTGAACATACACCGTGTTGATTAGATCTCCCTTTCAAGTGAAGAAAAGGATTGTTTCATCGTT
>CP045899.1:1048691-1064761 GCA_013387185.1 Caligus rogercresseyi
TTTTGACTTGTAGGCCACTATGGGCTATAAAATTGAAAAAGGGGCACAGCAGTACTTGACTGTCCATTTTCTTTTTCTTGGTCATCTCATTTTTAATGAAGGGCTCTTAAATGACAAAAACAAAAATTCAAGAGATAAATATATGTCAGCGCACCATCTATTGGTGAAACGCAGTATTGTATATATAAGACGTAGTGGATGATTTATGAAGCATTATTATTTTATTTACTGGACAAGCTCGGCGGCCAGAATAAATTGCCTAACGGGCCTTAGTTTGCCCTGTCATTGAAAAGATCCTATGTAAGATGTTCAACTTTTAACTGGACACAAAATACACTGAATAAACAAGGGAAGATCAATGTTTGAGTTAGCAGCTGATTAAACAAGGAAGAAAAGGAAGAAATATTTATTTCCCTTGAACAGTCAAAGTCTAAATACCATGTCTTTAGGAGTAGAAAAAGGAAGAAGGAACAAAAGTATGACCAGTGACGTCATATGAAGAGACTACTTTGTTAATGAAACATAACATTGGTTAACGACATCAATGGACATTTATTTTCTGGATTTCCTTTTGTTTTCCCTAGACTACTTCCCCTTGTTTCATTACTAAGTGGAACAGCAATTTTAACCAAGTCTGTATAATAAGGTCTGGTAATACAAAAACAAACATGTAATCCTATCAGTGTAACTACTCAATGACGTCACTGGAGAACGAATATATAAATATAAATAATTAATATATATTATATAATTAAAAATATATATAACTCTAAATAGGTCGATATTCGTTCTCCGGTGACGTCATTGAGTGTCTACACTGCTACACATTCATTTTTGTATTGCCCAGACCTTATTATACAGACCTTGATTTTAACTCCCTATTTGTATTCAAGCCACTCTTAAGGTTTATGATTTTTAATGCCTATTTGGTTCGATAGAATTGCAGTATCCGGGAGGATATAAATAAGCATTATAACATTAAAAATTGTCTATCGAACTTAGAATCTTATCATATATGAGGTAAAATGATCGTCCCTCTCGGGATTCGAACTCGTGCCCCCAACATTGAGAGTTGAACACGCCTTAACACGCACATGGCTATCCTTGAAATTTTTACTTTGTGAGTATCCAGTTGTTATAGTGATCGGTGAATGCAGCTTAATGGGTCCAAATAAGTAAAAGTAGACTCTATCGTTTTAATTACTCATTAGAAATGACATTGAAATAATTACAAATTACGTAAGAATTTACGAGTAAAACTATGAGTACATAGATTGGAGGGGGGGGGGGGGGATTAATATACTTTATAGTTCAAGACATGGCCTCCAATCCTCTTGTCATTAATGGAACAAAGGTATAAAGCCATGTGATTTATGGTCCTCATTTTCTTCTTTCTGCGTATTATTATTATAGTAACTGCTTTATTTTGTTCATATTAAACTAATTTCATTTGGTATATGGTATACGCAGGGAATCAAAACATGCAATCATGGAGAGGCCCCAAAACAAGGTAGGGGTGAGTCCACATTTGTATATCTTTGATTTAGTATTGTGAAAGTTTGACTTTTACTTAAGTATTTAGATCTAAAACGGTAGCTAAAGAAGTACTATTATCTTTTATTGACAAATATCATTAGTTATTTAAAACGCTCTCTGAATACAGCAACAGATTATTCAATTATTCAACATATTAATATTTAAGATGTTTTTCAGGTTGAAGTTGTCTAGATGAGACTCATTTTATTGCATATATAAACAATAAAAACACCCGTTCTGACGGAATAAATGTCATATTGATGATAAAAGAAATAATCAATTCCACTGAGTGGCATATTACGTCACCATGATGAATCCTTAAATGAGCCATGCGGATCAAATTATGTCATAGGTTCTCTAAAGAATTTAATAATAATAGTAATCGTAATGGTACTATTACGTTATTTGATTCGCTCTAAAAGTCAAAATAATGCCGTTGCCAAATTTGAAAGGAGTCGCATATCAAATGTAGGAACTAGCCAAAAAACCAGGGACCCAAAATCCTTGAATAAGCTATTTCATGCCATTACTTAATAAATTGCAAAAAATGTTAGATTAGTTGTGTGCCGTTTATGCAAAAAAAAACTATGTAATTGAATGACATCAATGAACAAGAAAATCCAACCTCGTCATTTTCTTTCAATCTAATACAAATGCTAATACAAATATCTTAAAGCTGATAGAAGCTTTGAGCCATTTTGTTAAAAGGTAAATTGAATGATTGTATTTTTTTATCTATTTATAGCTAATATCATTCAACACATAGTTGTACAAACCTAGAGCAATTTTTTTAATACTGATTCAGCTGTTTTAGGTTCTTAAAGAAGTCAATTATCAACTGTTTCTTTTTATTTATTTACACTTTGCTCCTTACGCATTTGGGGGATTTTAACTTTTATTGGCGAAATAGTCGACGACTAACTCAAAAAAATCCCAATAGGATTTTGTATTTAATTATTTCAGTTATTGATAAAAGTGTTAGTTTCTATTATTCGCATCTCCTGTGACATTTCACGGGTCTTAATGTAGACCAATCACAAAACTCAAATCACTTTGATTTTAAAGCAATAGGCATTCTTAAAAAACACCATTCTATTATACACAACCAAAGAGATATAAAGACATAAAGAGCTTATTGGATTCTTGAGAGGAATACGTTTTTGTGCCAAATAAAAGCAAATATTTCTATCTATATGATTAGTTTACGATGACGTAGATCAAATTACTTTGTTTATATTGAACAATGACGACAGCTCAACGACTATGTTGTCTGCTATTGAAGGGATTAAACTCTCTATATCTTTATATCTCTATGCTCCGCACACATATAAAGACATAGAGGGCTCATTGGATTCTTTAGAGGAATACGTTTTGTGTCCAATATAACCAATCTTTCTATCTCTATGATTAGCTTATGATGACGTAGATCAAATTACTTTGTTATATTGGGCACAGGCGACAGCTGAACGATGTTTCTCTGCTATTGAAGGAAATAAGCTCTCTATATATTTATATCTCTATGTACTCAGCCAAACCTCTCTCTCATTTTGTCAATCATGAACCATGCCAAAAACTTGCCTTCTTCTCTCCTTTCAACTAAATAATCACCTCAACATCCCCCTCTGCGTAATAGCAAAATGTATATTTATAACCTCACTTTAATGAGATCATAAAAATTCTGCATAATTTGAACAGCTTATTGTATTTCATATCATTTAATAGTAGAACTATAAAATAAATTAAACTGATTTATAGTCGAAACAGGGTGATTATACCCTGTGTGTGTATGGAAGAGTCAAGAGTTGTTTAGAGGTGAATTTATAGAGAATCCATCGTATATGTTATAAAGACCTCAGCTAATAATAATAATAATGAATTGTTGTTATATTATATTGCCTATATAAATATATAATATTCTACATATCTTTTATGCTGAGTCACGTTGACTATCTTAGATTGAATGAGTCAAGGCTTCCTCCACAATATGCCTCTTGGGTGGTGAATGGAGGGCTTCTTTGGAGGAGAGCTCTTGTGTCCAGGCAGTTATCTCATCCATACCCCTTATTTAACCAGAAATAAATCTTATGGACGAGGCTACAGCTATTAAATTGTGTATTTTTGAAAACATGGAAAAATAACGATAAATCTTTATTTTTTAAATAAAAAAGGAATATAATATATTGTATGCTGTGTTATTACTATTTCTTTGGTCCTTGAATATAATTAGCATTTCATTAAAAAGTAGTTTTCGGTAGTTATTTTGTAATGCTTTTATAATGTGAGTATAGTATGGTATGCAGTTTATTTTTATAATGATTTGGTTAAATGGAATCACAGTATCTTCTGGAAATGAATAAGCGTTAGAGTATAAATTTAGTCCATCACACCTTCGATCCTTTTATTTTTTTCCTTTTCTTTGGAGGAGTCGGACCAGCGACCTCCACATTGAGAGTAAAACACTCTTCCACTGATTTTTGTTATTTATGTATATATATATATAGGTATATTCAAATATATATATATATATATAATATATATATATATATATATATCATTTATATATTCACATATATATATATATATATATATATATATATATATATATATATATATATATATATATATATATATATATATATATATATATATATATATGTGTGTGTGTGTGTATATATACAGGGTGGTAAGATCAAGTCCGGCGTTTTTTTTTCTCTCAACTTAAAATACACATACAATCGTTAATTTCTGTTCAATTTATTTATTTAGACATTAATATGCTCGTACAGATGTGTAGATTCTGCTTATTCGATCAATCCGCCTTCTGCGTCGATGACGCGCTGGATCCTGGCGCGGAAGGAGGAGCAGGCCTTGGCCTCCAGGGCCCTGTCCATCTTCCTGGCCTCCTTCATTATGAGTTGATCAGGGCGGCCTTGGTGTTGTGAGCCATTCGGTTGGTGTGCCGCTTAATGGTAGCCCCAGAAAAAATAGTCCATAGGATTCAAATTGGGGGAGCTAGGGGGCCGCATGTTCTTGTTCTTCTGCGTCAAAAGCTGGCCAACCTTGTGTTTGTAGCTGTGACAACGCAAATCCTCATTAACACAGGCCAACAAAGTTACGTGAGAAACGTCCAGCTCCTTGGCGACATCCCTGATGGACCTGCTGGGGTCGTGCTCGAAGATGTCTGACACCCTCCTGATGAAGTCGGGGGTCCTGGCCTTGCGGGCGCTGCTGGAGGGCCTGAAGGCCCTGTCGACGACAGCACGAGGGTCCCTGGTATCCTTCAGCTGATGCCTGAGCTCAGCAACCCTTCTTCTGCCGATCCGAGCAGCTCAGAGACCTGGTTGTTGCTGTTGTCCTTTATACAAGGAATCTGGATAATGGCACCTGCGTTCTTGCTCGTTCCAGATAACAGACTGTAGATTTCCATATGAGGCTATGACGGTGATAAAATTCAACTGAAATGATCTCTCATATGTTGGCTGTCTGCTAAAAATCAGCTGCACATATCGGATGACGTCATCCTTGTTAAAGGATGTCCTGAAAACCCGCCAGATTTGATCTTACCACCCTGTATATATATATATATATTCTTCACATACTTCAGTTTTGTATTTAACAAACGATAAATTTATATGTATATTAGTTGAAATAGCCAAATATAAGCAGGCCATCGCATCATCCAAACTGATTTAACAGAAAAATGTTCTTTAGTTATTCAAAATATTGGTTTCAAAAGTGTCTGAAAATGTCTAACATTATATACATATTGCAGTTCTTGTCGGGGATTATTCCTCAATACATGCATTGTATTAAAATTTAATGCATGTAGTAATATAAGCGTTTTGTGAATATCATTGTTTGTTGTCTTATAGACAAAAACTAACGATTCCACTTAGTATTCGCTTTATAATTATTATATATGGATGTTTAATTTTTTACAAATTAATAGTTTTTATTTTATTAAGTTATCTTTTTAATATGTCGTAGAAAATCCTGTTTAAAGGTTTACCATTTGTGTGATAATTCGAAAGTATTTATCAACTGAAATATTATACTTGTTACATAGGCAAGTATTTTTTAGATACTATACATGCTCAGAACACTCAGAACAACATGATTACTCTTCTCTTGAAGGGTGTGATAAATAAATTACGATAGTCCTGCAAAAGATGAAACTTTTGTGATTTTTTATATCTCGTTATTTTACTGACGACATATTTTGTCAAATATTGGCGAAAATTAAATGTTTTTTTTCCTTGTGGTTAAAAGAGGGGGGGGAAATACTTTTTGATTGAAGTTAATTAATTATACGCTATAAATATTTCATTATCAAGCTCTTCAAAAACTGCTTTTCAGATTTTATCATGGAATTCAAGAAATATGTATATTGATGATATAATCAAATGAATAAAAGAAACAGCTCAACAAAGTTGATGTTTTTGAGTATTTTGAGGGACTAAGCAAGACTATACTTATAAGGTATTTGATTACCTTTTGCAACCGTTAGCCTTATGCTTGTCTCAAGCATTTCGGTGGGCTGTTGCAATATATGATAATATAACTTATTTATCCTAATTAATAATTGGTAATTGTGTACTCGGAGATGTTTGTTCATAGTTTCAGCTAAAAAAAACAAGATATTTTTTAGAACGGACATTGCTCAGTGAATGATCAAAGGAAATGGTTCGAAGCTTTTGCCGGTATTCTACATTTTATCACCTTAATTACTAATAAATTTATATATATATACATAAAAATATGATATTATATAATGGTGGAAAGGCTTTTCATAATCGTTCAAAAGCTTTTTATAATTCTAAATTATGTCTTTCATATGTTCTTTTAACTGTACGTTCTACAGAGCTTGAATATTTTGCTAGTACGGTGTTACGGCTCTCTTTAAATGCTGATAAGGAACTGAATAATTTCCATGCCCGTGCACTAAACTGCACAAATTGTCCTTTAGGCTACAAATGAGAAAGCAAGGATAAAAAGTAAAAGAGATGTGTCCAATTCAAGATGTATAAACTGAGTTTATAAAACGTATCGTCAAGGTATTAAAGTATTTTGAAAATGACATTTTTCTTGTTTGTTTACCTCCCAGATTGACCCAAGGTCTGTAAAATAAGGTCTGGGCATACACAAACAAACATGAAGCAGTGTGACTACTCAATGACGTCACCGGAGAACGAATATATCTATCTATATAATATATATAATAATAATTAATATTATTATATATATCATTAAATAAATATTATATATATACATACATATTCGTTCTCCAGTCACGTCATTGAGTAGTTACGCTGCTAGGATTACATGTTTGTTTTTGTATTGCCTAGACCTTATTATACAGACCTTGGGTTGACCACCCTCCTGGAATTTAATCCGATATTATCTAGGAACTACGACATTTACTATTAATTTTTTTAAAGCACTTAAACTTAGGACATCTTTTATTCTTTAATCTCATCATCATGTTTTCCATTGCTGCAATCAAAGATGAGTGGGCGTGGTGTTTCGTAATTATCATATCAAAGTCTACAGATCGGGTATTTGCTGTAGTTTTTCTTATTTATCATAGATAAAAATTAGTCCAGTGCTTGGAATATAAAAGTCTCCGGTTGAGTATTGGTATTTAACATTTAAACGTGTGATATGAACTCACCCTGAAAAATATTATTTACTAAAAGCTAAAAAAATAATTACTTTTCATTACAAATAGAGTTAAAATCTAGTAAAGTAATATTTACATTTGCTTTATTCTAGAAACAGCCAATCCATTGCTTTGATTAGACAAGTACTTTAATTATGGGTCTTGGCGTACTTTTAAAGATATTTTTTTCACACCTAAGCCATAACTTCAAACAAATTCACTCCTTTGAAATATACCTAAGACAATCACACTAATAAGCAAAACACCCCACATGATCTACCTTCCATTCATATAATAAAGAGCCTGAAAACATACTCACCAAATGCCTTGAGAAAGTGACACTCAGAAAAATAGCTTGAGAATAATATAATTTATTTCATTCATTTTTTTCTTTCCTTTCTTCAAATCAATTACAAATTCCTTCTTCATATTCAAACGCTTATTGAACATAAAAACACTGATCCGATATAATAATGTTATTCTCCGAAGAGTCAAGAAGAGCTCCCCTTCAATTATTATTTCATCGAATACTTGTACCCCCTTCTCTAAATTAAAAATATAAATAATAAGGATCCTTCGAACGTTGGTATTTCTCCCTTTCTTGGTTCATATGTCTTATTTTAAGGACCTAGGAGGAGGAAAAAAGCGGTTCATCACAAAATAAATTCTTAGGTATGAATCAAATTCCAATGTTTTAATTTAGAAAGTTTTTTTTTTCAATGAATATTGAGGAGAAAAAGAAAAAAAAGAAATTACCTTTTCATCACACAGACATCTCTGCAATCCATAAAATTCTCTTTCAAAGGAAATAAAAAAGAATACTATATCTATATATATTTTAATCATTGATTTCTCCAAATATATATATATATATCGTTTAATGAATTAATTTATGTAGTAATACGGAGAAGGAAGATATAAAAATAGTTCAAAGAATGCGGCTGAAGGAAATGAAGTCAAGAGTTCTAAGGGATGAGGGATAAATTGACCTTATGACTAAAGATTGAATGTATTTGAAGAAGCATGAATAGCGTATAGAAATATTAGGGATAATTGCATGAATTATTATTTTATTGCCACGCCACCACAAGGAAAGTGATTCCTTGTTTTTTTAAAATAATGTCAACTGTTTTTTTATTTGCTATTGGCTCTCATTTCTTTCAACCAATCAAATTTCAAAGAAAGAAAAGGGACTCATATTCTTAAAAACGAATTGTTTTTTTCAAGTGAAGTTGATTTTTAAACTGTCAAACGCACTACTTTATAAATATAAAATGTTAAGCCATTCGATAGAAACTATCGACCCCATATCGGTATGCATATTTTCATTTAATAAAACGTACAAAGCCATTTTTTAAAGCTTTTACACTATTATTTAAATATACCGATATAAGATTTTACCGTTCTCCAATTCGATAGAAAAGTCAATCAGCTAACTCTCCGTTTATAACTGCATATTTTTTCATCATAGAAAACTACCTCCAAGCGGCTACAATCAAAAAATGTAATACTAAGCTCTCTGTTCATGACTCTTGTATTTTTATAGCGTTATATAAACATATACACATTTTGATTCACACCCTCCACTGTTAATGATGTAGTTTGTATTAGAAGGTGTGAAAGGGGTTAAGCAGTCGCAGAGTACAAATATAAGTATGTATGTATGTAAAAGTCACATATGTTGTTGGAATAATGTATTATATGTACACCCAGCATACAGAAATGTCCATATATTTGTATTAATTCATGTTTACTGCCTTTACCTCACACCTAACCTACACGCACAAACACGTTTCAAATTTCATGGGAGAGATTAATTAATAGAAAATATTACTCACATAGGTATTAGTATATATGTAATATCGTCGTGTTCAACCCTTTTGTTTATTTAGAATCACATACATATGGAAAAAAATAATAAATAATAATAATAATTCAAAGAGTCATTTATTTTTTCGTTAAATTACGACACGTTTTTCTATGCTGGATTTAACATGGTGATTTCTGTGCTATAACAAGGTTAGCAACTGGGAGAAATAAATCAAAGACACCCTTGGTTTCCTTTGCTTTGAGAGGAAATAAGTATAATAGTGTGGTTCTCAATGGTCTGAGTTCGACATCTAGTTTCTTGTTAAAAGATTGTGTATAATTGGTAATAAATAAAATATAATGATGTTTAATATGCCATAAATAGTATTCTATCGAATCAAATAGGCAAAAAAACGAAAAAATAATTGGTAAAACCATCTATTTTTCGATCTGTGATGCTGCCGCCCGATACACAGCTCAAGATCCTCTCCGACACCGAGAACTCATGGGTCCATGCGGGGAACGTCATCATCAAATTTTATCCATCCAAATCAAAAGAATATTTTAAAATTAATGCCAGAAATATTCAAATATTTTAAATAATACCCATTTAATATTTTGTTTAATTGTTTTGTGACTCTTGTTTAGATTTTTATTAATAAGCTATATATGTTTATTTTACTTTATATATATTTTTATAATACAATTTTATATATCATCTAAACAATAAAGGAGAAAAAAATAATGTTTAAATTAAGATTAAAGGGCATATAAATAAACGACCAAAGAGCGTTGCTTGATTATGTTTTCTGAATTATTATTATTTATTAAAACTTCTTCTTAAGTAATGAATACTTCTTTTAATAATGTCACAGTAAAAAAAATGCTATCAAAAATATTTTAATTTTTGCACTTTTAATCAAATTTATAACTGTCTTAAAATATATTTAATGTGATCACTTTGGGAATACTGCTATAACATATTATGAAAAAATATATCAGCAAGATATGAAGGTCTTTGCTCTCAATCATCAATTTTTTAGTTCATTCAATATATGCCATAACCAAAGGTAGTAATAATTACAGTCTTAGACATTCACAAAATATTATGGATGCCTACAAGATAAGACTAACATATCGATTTTTAGTCAGACACTGTTCTATATTTTATCCTAGTAATATTTTAGGTAAATAACGACAAAAAAATCGCGCAAATATATATATCTAATGTAAAAATGCACTTTTTTCTTTATAAATGAGGGATATTTAACTATTTTATTTATAAATAACTCAATTCTTAGTAGCTTCAATCATTCAGGTTATTTTGCCATTTGTCAAACGATAACTATCTTACTCTTATTTCCATAAATGGTTACATTAATTATAAGCAAAAAGTATTTGTATTTAAAATACTGACTACATATCTTTGTATTTTGCCCAGGAAAATATTTAGGAGAAAACATTTTGATTGGACCTTAATATCAATATTAAATCAATCGTCATTGCCTTTAAAAGGACTTGATATCATTTAGGGGTCGACTTTACATATTTGTTTTTTTGGCAAAAAAATAATGTCTATAGGAATTATTCCAATATTCAATATTAACATATTAAGAAATAAATCTGTAATAAATGATCATTTTTTAATAAAATGACCATATAATTATGTAACAAAGGAAGAAAAAATATTGTAGAACTAGAGGCATGTATACACTCAGAGAGTGTAAACCTCCGCCGTCACGGGGTCCTTATGTGCCTTCCGAGGCGAATTTTTCACGACTGGGGCGGCGTAGAGGGACGGGGGAGGGTTCCCCTCGACGGAAATTTTGAGAGGAAGACGCTCCTGGCACCCAATTTCACATCACAGCGACATCTATTGGCAGAGTAGGCTAACTTAAATATTTATTAGTATTTAGCTCATTGGCATCTTAATTCTGCACTTAGAGATGTCAAAATTTAATCACTTGTTCCTTTTGGCATTTCCAACAACTCTACAAAGTTTCATCCGAATCCGTTTCGTACTTTTTGAGTTATCCTGCTGACAAACAAACCACCAAACCAAAAACAACCAACCAACAAACCAACGCCAGTGAAAACAATACCTCCTTCGGCGGAGGTAATAACTAATCAGGCTATTAGTAATTCAAATATATAGATATGTAAAATATGTGAAATGAGAGGTAAACATTGTCAATTGCTGAATACTCGTAATTGTCAAGGCCTAATAGAACTAATAGATACACACGATAACAACATATTATTTGTTATTTTATTTCCCTATTCCAGCTAACAAACTTTACCTATGTCACTGTGTTTTTCATACATTTGAATACGTTGAATGCCTTTTGTAGTATTTTTAAAATGTATATTATTTACAATAAAAGGAAATTTGTAAGAATTTTATAGAATAAGTATATACCTTCATAATTAGTTCTTTATTTACTAAATACATAAAAACAGTAATCTTAATTGAAAACTGTACCCTCATAATATATACCGTCCCAAAATAATGTCACAAGGAACATGGTTAAAGTGAGTGTAGTCTCGAAGGATAAGATCGTTAATTCGATTCCACCTTGGATCCAGGACTCGACCTCAATTCGTGCTCTTGGATATCAAAGAAACAGGAATAACAGGCATGATAATTAACAAAAAAGAAAAAATATATAGCTTAAAGAATGACTTTTAAATGTATTCAAAATCACTATATTATCTTAATTTCATACGATAATACTAGAGGCATATATACACTCAGAGAGTGCAAACCTCCGCCGTCACGGGGTCCTTATGAGCCTTCCGAGGCGAATTTTCACGACTGGGGAGGCGTAGAGGGACGGGGGAGGGTTCCCCTCGACGGAAATTCGAGAGGAAGACGCTCCCGGCACCCGATTTCACAGCACAGCGACATCTATTGGCAGAGTAGGCTAACTTGAAATATTTATTAGTATTTAGCTCATTTTGCATCTTAATTCTGCACTCAGAGATGCCAAAGTTTATCACTTGTTCCTTTTGGCATTTTCAACAACTCCACAAAATTTCATCCGAATCCGTTCGTACTTTTTGAGTTATCCTGCTGACAAAACAAACAACACCAACACCAGTGAAAACAATACCTCCTTCGGCGGAGGTAATAAATAACTTTGTATTGCATCATATACGGATAATTGTGATAGTAAAGAACTCCCTTCAATTCAACATGACAAGTCAATATTTGCCTCCTTATTGATTGCCTTCCGTTTCCGATTGCTTTAATTCATCTTATCCTGGAGATGAAAGGCCCATAGGAATCCCCTATTGTTTATAAATACCATCCATTCATTCCTCTCCATCATGACATATGTATTACAATAAGGCATAATTCATCGTGAGTAGTCTAAACATTATACCTTTTTGCAAATGTCATTCCCTTATAATTATTTAAATCAAAAGCTCTTTCACAAATAATAATAATAATGAATTGTGAGGTTTTTATAAAGTTGAATTTAAACTTGTCTATCAAACAGACAAAAAAAATAGAATGTTTACCATTTGTGCAATTTAAGAAAGAAAACCTTTTTTGCAAAAAAGGTGCAAAGTCTCTCTCGTCTCAGAAAGGAATTTACGTTTATTATTTGTTAGACTATAAAGTATTTAAGAATAAATAAATAATAATCAACAAATACTATAAGGAGTCGAAAAAAAAATTTAAAAAATTCGGGAAGAATAATTAATCATTTTGGGGATTGAATATATATTTATATGTGTCTATAAATGGGCAAAAATAGCAGGATTCCATTGAGGGAGTCTCCATCTTTTTCTTTAAAAAATGTGGAAAATGGGTAAAGTCAATGAAGGAACAAAACAATGAATCGGTGAGGCCTTTCCCAATGAATTAAATTAAAGTATCATTCATGCATTGAGAGACCATAGATGATGGGTAATCCGATTTTATGTATATTTCTAATGAATGAACTTAATAACTGCTTTTTAACAAATTATATAGAGAAAAAAATGTTCATTTGGAGTTTTATAATAATCTATAATATCCCAATATAAAAGGTCTTAAGTAGGTCCTTATCAGCTGATACCGGGTATATTTCCAGTGAGATGAGTCCATAGAAAAATATAAGAACAAAGAGAGCTAATTCCCTTCAATAACCGAGAATGTATCATGTAGGCTCATGGGGCAAAACAAATCAATATAATTTCATGATTGGAAGGTTCTGTGATTTTAAGTTTCTGGGGCTAATTCGGATTTATGTGTGCTCGGATTTTATAAACGATCGGTTTGTTTTGGGCCTCCTTCCTCGACAGATGATAAACTTACGTATGAATAAACTCTCTTATATATTTATATATCTATTGATGAGTCATTTTTTTAGGATCTTAAGCAACACTATTGGGAAAGTGATTGAAAACAACTATTTCCTATACAGGAAAACCCGAGACTAGCCGACATTAATAAATTTATATACATTAAAACTATTTTAAACTAAAATACTATTTACACTTTTATATTTATGAATTGGTAATCATGGAATCACTTTTGCTTATGCATTATATATTTATATCAGGAAACGACCGGGACCTAAATTTTTCAAGCCGGGCTTAGCTCAAAACCGGGCCGGGACTTTAATATATTCGTTCCTGCGTCATTCTGAAAGTGACGACATTTTTTTAGAGAGAATTATTTTCTATCAAAAGTGCAACACTACTTTATATTCTTTAAATAAAAAAAATCTTTTACAAAAAAACGTTGTTACTTTCAATGACGAACGAACGAAATATTTTAAAGTCCTTGCTCGGTGATTTTTAGACACCGGGCCGGGAAGTTCCAAAAAACAGTTGGGAACGTAGCCGGGCTGGGTACCCGGTCGTTTCTATATATATATATATATATATATATATATATATATATATATATATATATATATATAATATATACATATATATATATATATAATATATATATAGACAATACATATCAGAAATAAGGGCGTCTTCACTCCATTGTCCGTCCAGCCAATAGTTTTTAACAAAATTATTTAAGGGCTTGGAATTTAAATAATTTTGAACATATGTAATGCCCCCCCCCCCCCCTCTCTTATTTCTTATTGGAACATAATAAAAATCCCTTCCCTTACTTGATACATTTATATATATCGGCACGAGAAAAGAAGGGATGGAATTTCTTCTTTGGGTGAGTTCCATGTACATACAAAAAAGAAAAAAATAGCACGTGTATATTCATGAAGGTCAATTCCGTGATTAGTTTGAAAGGGTGGAACGGTACACACACACATGTACAATTTTATTGTTTGTGTTATTGATTTCTTAACCCTCAACACAAGAAGATCTCGTAAATTACATTGAATTCAATTTTATTCTTTATTGACACGCAGAAGAAAAATACTCTGTTTTTTCTATTAGAGTAGTTTTTAATAAGGAAATAGTTACGATGAAAATGTTGAGTTCTCAATATTCATTAAGGTGGAGGGTGGCTATTGATCTTGAAGACAGAAGTTCCATCTCTCTCATTTTTTTCTGAAAAAATACAAAAAAGGGTAAATAACTTTGTTATGCTTTTCATAATTTTATGTGTGCTTGAAGTGGGACAATGACTCTTGCCAGAATATATCAATCACTCTAGGCAAGACCTTAATGAATCTGCTCACTATATATATATATATATAAACCGGGAATGTCAAAAAAAAATCTTAGACTTACTAAAAACGTTATAAATCGAGGCTGCGTGAACCAATTTAAAAAAATTCTGACGCAAGCTGAAAGTAGAGATACAGTTCATTGTCTTTTATTTAAATATCTTCTTCCTCAATTATAAGATGAGCGAGCAGCATTACAATCTGAACAAGATGCAGGGGTGCTCTTTGCGGGCAGCATCCCGACGAAGATCGCCTTCACGCCCCACTGTCTACGATGTCAAGAGCGCCTTCGTGTTCGGCAGGGACCTTGAGCAGAGGAGGGAAGTCCTGGAGTTGAAGAAGAGCCCCTGCTCACATTTAGATGATCGCAGTCCATTTTCTTCGCTGCCAAAGACTCCTCAATGATCAAGTCTGCACCTGCAAAGTGGTCATCATCTTCAGTGACGAGAAGACATGGACCGTGGATCCGTGAGGAACAGGCAGAACGACCGCTACATTGCCTTTGGGGATCCAGATGGTAATGACATCCTGCCAATGGTGTTGGTCGACACCATTGCTGGGCCGCCATGGCCGTTTTTATGACGTCCTATAACCTATATATATAATACATTATTTTAGTTTTTGTTCATTGTCCTTCTCTGAACTAATAACTCAAGGGGGGGGGGGGGGGGACATTAGCTAAGAAAACGTGTGTTAATGCCTATATATACTCCTTCATCATTCTATATTCTAATGAGCCTAGCATACCTTTTGTATATAAATACACATCATATCGCAAGTATAACTTTAACATGCTCCATACAAGGTGAGCGGCGTTTCTACACCTCGCTATTGGGTATGTTTATGATCCCAACCAGGGGCAAAGTATAATTTTTACATAAAGACTGATACCTAATGGGGAATACTTTGGTTGGTGGGTGTGGGCATGGATTCAGAGTAGCTGTTTACTATTTTTCATCCTCTTTTGGACTTACTTAATATGTTGAGGTTTTTTACTTTTCCTATATGTACACATGCATGTTGGTCAGTATATTCATTTGAGTTTCTTTTTCCTTATTAAGTATGCATGTCTAAAAAGTTGCTGTGTAAGTTAAGAAAATACTAGTCGTTGAGGAAAAAAAAACAGTTTTATCCGTCAAATTATTTTATACGATAAATTCAAGCAGTGTTTAACATAAGAAATTACTTTTCAAGACTCACTAACTTTGTTTTCCTCTATAGTTTATTAAATATACATTTACAAAGCATCTTAATAAAATGCAATAATTATTAAAATTAAACTACATGTTTATTTATGTGTTTACTACACGCTTGCTCTAGATTTAGTACATATCTTGTTGTAGATGTACATAATAAATGAACTGATGATAAGGAAAAAGAAGTAAAGAAATTACATTATAAATTTAAAAAAATATACGTTATCC
>CP045899.1:1064861-1079167 GCA_013387185.1 Caligus rogercresseyi
TGTTGAAGGATCTATCGATATTTTTTGTTTTTTAAATCTTACGGCGGGTCAATTCCGTTTTAAACAATGTCATTTTTATTTAAAAAAATAGTTCAAATGCAGTAATAAATAATATTTCAATGATTATAGAACTTTAATTGTCTGATATATATATTTCTACAAAGGTAAAACATCAATAGCCTAAGTTTGTTATGTGATATAGCTTCTTTTATGACAATAGAAATGTATGCAATCATATACTAAAATAGGCTTAAGTAATAAAAAAATCCTCACATCGGACGGTACTAGAGTAAAAGTGGGTTTTTAAATAAAACGTTTTAATATTGATCAAATCCATAGGTTTTAATAGTATGTAAGGCAATAATTATCATGAGTTTAAACGACGTATTATCATGGCCAAGATATATATTAATAGACAAGGACCGCCCATATAACAAGAAAGCTGATTCTTCGCTTGCCGGCGATTTTTAATGACGTCAACGGGCAAGCGGGAAGAAACACATATTGTAATGTGCTTCTTCCCGCTGTCGTCATCACCAATCTATTCCTACAATAGACTTTTGATGACGTGACAAATAATAATAATAATAACTAAAGGCATATATACACTCAGAGAGTGCAAACCTCCGCCGTCACGGGGTCCTTATGAGCCTTCCGAGGCGGATTTTTCACGACTGGGGCGGCGTAGAGGGACGGGGAGGGTTCCCCTCGACGGAAATTCTGAGAGGAAGACGCTCCCGGCACCCGATTTCACAGCACAGCGACATCTATTCGTAGAGTAGGCTAACTTGAAATATTTATTAGTATTTAGCTCATTTTGCATCTTAATTCTGCACTCAGAGATGCCAAAATTTAATCACTTGTTCTTTTGGAATTTCTCCCAACAACTCCACAAAGTTTCATCCGAATCCGTTCCGTACTTTTTGAGTTATCCTGCTGACAAACAAACCAACCAACAACCAACGCCAGTGAAAACAATACCTCCTTCGGCGGAGGTAATAAGATATGACATTTCACTATTCCTGAAAACATAAATAAACATACCATATACCTGGCAAGTGTTTGAAGAATTTATCGATTTGTGTTTGTGTTATATATATTTAAGATACCGCTTTTATATCCCATGTCGTTTTTGAAGAAGAGGGAGAAAACCCACTTGGCCCATGCTCTTCGAGACAAAAAAGGAAAGGAGACCAGATCGACGCAGCCGGAATCGTCCCCAACCCCCTCCTCTGCAGGCAGATCCCTGGTATGTGCTGCAAGAAACTGCTGGAATAAAAGTCCACAGTTGCGACAGGCCAGGACGTGGATAGCTGCCAGGATGCAGCAATAGCTCTCGCCGAGGGAGTGCGCATAGATTACTCCGATCTCATGGCATGATTTCCCCAAAAATCGATGTGGTTTTTATTTATATTTTATATCTCATTGTATATATACGCTTATTAATAGTTTGTGTTTTATTATGTTTTGTTTTATTTTAATTAATTATATTTATTATTTTAGACCAGCTACTTCGTGCTGAAATATAACGGATTACACACACTATATCTGCATCTTCAATTACTTTGAAATCGTAGTTCATTTTCATGCAGTCAGTGGACAACATAGATATATGAAATATCAAAAAATTGTTAGATTTAATCAATCTTTTATATACGTTTATTATATTATAAAAATATAAAAATATTTAGTATGACATAATTAGCAATCTTCAGTACTACGGCGTCGTGGTTCCTAAAATAGCGGAAGTTCTAAAGTCTGATGTATAGTTACGCTAGGCCAAATCTCTGAGGATATGAGGAACTTCTAGGAAGCTAGCTTTTTAAAATCAGCAAACATAACAGATATGTATTCGTTTATGTATTTGGAGTTTAATTTCTTCCATGGCAAGGTCTTTTTTCTATGATATATAAAACACTATAAAATAAAAATAGATACAAAAAAGGGGGAGATTTTGTTTGTTTGATAAAACGATTATAGTTAAAATGAATATACCCATAGAGATATAAAGATATAGAGAGCTTATTGGATTCGTCAGAGAAATACGTCATTGTGTCCCGAATACAGCTGACGACGATGTTTCTCTTCTATGGAGGGAAGAAAATTACGTCAGTGTGTTCAGAACATAGAGATATAATCTATCTCTAGATCAGCTTACGATGACGTAGTCTCGAAGTACTTTGTTTATTTTGAACACACAGAAACACAGAATGGTTGTTTCTCTGCAATTGAATGGAATTAGCTCTTTATATCTCATATGACCAGACCCTGTAAGACAATTAAATTCTATGACATTAAAAGCGTAGTAAAGAAGAACAAGATTTCTATAGTAAAAACTAAGATTCTTTTAATATTTCTTATAATTTGTATTATTATTCTAATGCCCTTTGCGTTGTGCGGAGAAGGTGACGGGAAGTATTTGAGTTTTATTATTTGGTTTTTATTTCCGTTTACGCAAATACAATTTTTAATCATGTAGTAGAGTTAAGCGGTGTTGAAACGTAAATATAGATCAATGCCACACACACCACAAATAGCATGAATCCATTTTTATATATTAGGGGAAATGCCTTAATTTACGGAGGGGCTGAAGAAAAAACCCAATATTTATAGAAACAAATGAGTTTGATTTTTTTAAATAGTCGAGGGCCTAAGAAGCACAATAGAAACCTTCATCATCAACATGTTCGTGACGACTACTAGATATTAACATTTTTTGGTAATTATGAGGGTGACCTTCACATAAAAGAATATGTGAAGCTATTCCCAAATGTTGGCTGTGATGGAATAAGAAACATGGAGTAGGATGAAATTGCCTTATTAGACAGGATCACGATGCATATAGGACATGAGTCCATGGTATATAATATGGTAAAGGTTCTTTGTTGAAGGACACAAAGAACAATACACCTCCTCCAGTTTTCATAGGTTTAATCAAAAATATGATATCAATAGGGTTTGAGTATTCATAGTATTCATAAATAAATGCAATTATTATTCGTTTAACGATACTGATCCCTTAACAAGTATCCCAAAACGTTTTCAAAAAGTGATTATTGTTATATTTCCAAGAATTACCTTTCAATCTCATACCCCATCTGACAATGAAAGCATTTATATCAATACTTCTTCATACATTATTTTCTTATACAGTATGAATATTAGCAGCTTTTTATTAATTATAGCTCTCGGATGAAATGACGGCTCCCATCCACTGGAGATACGCTGACACTCGACATACACGGATGGAAAAGGGAGCATCGCAGTCTTGGAGGAGAAGCTGACGATCCCGATGGCGAAAAATCGGCTTCCATGAGAGACCATGAGGGGGGAGCCCGAGTCTCCGCTACAAATCGTTTCCTTGGAAGTGCGTCCTTGAACGTACAGATCATGTCATCCTCTATGTCGATGAGGATCTCCTCATGTTCTTTCGGACAGAGCTGCGTTGGGATGCGTTTTAAATCGACCTGAAGTTAGATGAAAAATGGATTTACATCAAACACACAAAAAAATTCCTTAAAAGATTGTATTAAAATATTAATATTAAATATTTTGTTAAGCTGTGAACGTATAGTTTAATTCAGTTAATTTGGTTCTTCATGTTGATATTAATTGTAATAACTTATAAATTCTGATTGTTTCCAAAGTGCATAAATTGTCAGGGTACAAAGCTAACCATAAATTATTTTAGTATTTATTAGTATAGTTTTCGAAAAAAATATTTCCCTTGTATTAACAGAATGATGTCACTGAAAAAAGTGACTTGTTGCATAGTAAATTACACAATTCTAAGGCACTAAATAGTTGTTGCCAAGCTTTTTAAACTCTCTATAAATTAATATAATTCAATTGAAATAAGAACTTTATTCGTAATTTAATTGTTGTACTTATGATGGTTTAAACAATAAAAGCTATATATATGATACAAAGACTTACAATCAAACTGATTTAAGTATTTTCCATAGAAAATATATGATAATTAGTGTTGGTCCCGGTCCCAATTTATTCGGTCCGGTCCAGTCCAGTCTTAGGACCGATCCTATTGGTCCTTGGGAACGGTCTTAGGACTGTTTGTCCTTGGATCGGTTCTTAGGACGTCCGTTCTCAGGATCGGTCCTTAGGACGCTGGTCCTTGATATTGTCTTTGTCAGTCCTTTTTTTCATAAAATGTTGAAAGAGTATTTATTTGATACGTTCTAACTGCTAATATTATATTTATATATCGATTAGACCAAGTGTTAATTCATAGCAACAAAAGGGGTTAATAAAATTTATATTAGACAATTGGAAACACATTTTTAATCATAATATAGGCTTTTCAATGTACTCATCGTTGGTCATTACTCATTAAATGTTTATGTAAAAATAATTAATGCACAACCCTTCCGTTTAACCACTATTTTTTTTTTCAACATTCATTTTATTATATGTACAACAGAATACATAAAAACCTAAGATAATGCATGAAAAAATCATATAAGTAAATATTTTAATTTACATTTTATCATAGGGGTTGAATAAAACACTATTTTAAAAATAAAATACAATAAAAAATCACATGACAATGATACTAAAATATATGAACATAAATCCGGAGCTTAAAATGGCATTACTTGCAATTATTAAAAATTCTTATTATTGTAGATAATGTTTTCCGGTGGATGGATGCAAGGGAAAGGAAGAATTTTATTTCCTTCGAGGCCACAGTCCATGAGTCAACCGAAAGGGAGGGGATCTTCAGGTCCAGGGAAGCATATCTGCCGCTGCCGATAGGAGTACTGGCCTAATATCGACGATTGTAAAGGGGCTCCAGAAGTAATTTGCTTCGCAATTAGAGCTTTGGAGTTTAAGATTGCGAATTTATCGCCTTTTCTCGTGGTGGTCCATTTTCTGCCAAGTCCAAATAAAGATAACCGCTTTCCGGTATTTGGCGAGCTCTCTTTTTCAAGCCCTTTTATGTTCAGACAGACAAAACTGAGTAAGAAATTTGCACTGCTTGACATTCCACAAAGGCATGGAGGGTCGTATTAAAAATCTTGCCACAATCTTTGCAGGGTTGCAGAAATTTAATACAGTCACCCGATATCTGAAGTTGGGCGGTGAATTTCTTGTATCGTGTATATGGTGAGGGAGCCAGTGATAATTTTTTTCCACTTAAGAGGAAGGTCAGCAGCTTTAAATATTTATTTGCAATTAAATCCACCTGTCATTATATGATTTTCTTGGACAATAAGCTAATTTTAAAGTAATGTCATAAACATCGAGCATTTTTGTTGTAATAATAACCCATATTTAATACTTATTAATAACATAAGTAAAAAAGACAAGAAGGACTGGACTGGACTGCAGTCCTCGGTCCTAGATAAGGACCGACAACAACACTAATGATAATCCTTCAATATGTTTTGTTTTTCTCGGATCAATATTCGATTGGATTCAATTCCATTCTTAATGATTGAGTTCGTGGTTGAAGGACTCCAAAGGAAATATTTTATAACTCTCAAAGTGAATTTATGATCGTTGCAACGTAATCATTCCCATACATTTATACATGTATATCAGTTGTGTATGGCTAAAAAATAATAACTCTTGGGGAATTTTTTGGGGGGAATTTAATTTCATAATTGAAAGTTAAATAGGCCTTTTGATTTGATGATGAAGTAGCAATTATGTTTTATGCTGAACATACATTTTTTCTTAATTTAGATGCTAGTTAAGTACTCACCTTTTAGATTCATATAGATATATATTTTTTCACTCTTGAATGGATAAGTAACCTCAAATAATGAGTTCAATCAATAAATCATATTTTTTTATCTTTTTAAAATTCTCACATCATCAATTTAACAAAAAATATTATTAAATATAATTACCATTTTAAGTACACTTGACTTCATTCCACTTTCAGTGACTCCCCACCCTGCTGTGATGGATAAGTTATTTTCTTCGAGCTTCTTCGTGGATGCTTCGTAGGGATGCAAACGGAATGAACGACTTTGGAATTGGATATAGATGTCACGGGGCTATCCAGTTGACGAGGGCATGTCACCTGGGGATCCGGGATTTCGGTACCAAGAGGGATGGATCCAAACGTGGGCAATGCGACGCGTCGTGCTCTGGGTTTCGTTCCAGATTTTATGTCATGGTCACCAATGCTGACCTGAGGTGGGGGGAAAATCAAATTTAAAAAAATATTTAAAAACCCCTTAAACTTTAAAACATTCATAACTTTTATTAATTGATTTCGTTCTAATGTTATTCCTTAGAAATTAAATGGCATATTATAATAATGAATGGAATCAGCTTCTCATTCCTTTATGTTCTTAATATTACTGATGCAATTAACAGATAAACGTATAATAGTATAAGATATTATTTACATATGTACCTGTTCAGTACGAATTCCAATATAAATAATACAACACTATATGCTAAAAAACAGAAAGGAAGAAAACATATCAACGATAATGGGAGCCGGTGGGACGTGGAATGACTTTATTGAGGAAATATATATATATTAAATTCCGTGAAGTTACGTAAATAATGAAGGAAAAGTGTTTTTCCTATTGTAGTCTAAAGGCCTAATTTTAAGAATAAGATAAAAGGAGAAATGAAGATATTAGATAACCTGTGACTCATTTTAATGGACTAATTTGTTATGAAACATAACATGGAACGATACATCAATTCATTATTGCTGTTTTTTTTGTGTCTATATGGTTCGATATAAATGCAGCTTCCGACGGGATATAAAAAACATACTAGCATTAAAATAAGTCTATTGAATCTAGATCTACTCAATGAGGAAGTAGACCAAAAATGACCATTCCACTCGGTATTCGAACCGCATCCACAACATTGAGAGTTGAAGGACGCCTTAACGCACACGGCTATCGCACTCCCTTTTTATATATTCCTAAAACTAAATTGTTTTATCGAGCAGTCAACAACCGTAATCAAAAAAGCTCGTTCATGTAGGATGAATTTGTCTTCTATGTCTATAAATTTATTTTTAATATACTTATAATAAGATGTAATAGAAGTTATAGCAAAAAGCGGAAACAGACAACTTGTAATAAAAAAATCCAAAAAAAATCTGAAAATAAGACTTCCAAGCTGTCCATATATTTATTGAATCCCATTAAGGCATAAATCTGTTTGGGTCTGATGGCAAATACAATTTAAAAAATATAGTTCATGCCAGTTGCAACTAATAGATTAAAAAATCAAGAGCTAAAACAATATTGGATTGAGCCATTCAAGATTTCAATATATGTAATATGATGTACTTTAACGATAACAAAAGAAAAATTTAAATATTTACCTTACCTATATATATATGTAAATGGTATAATTGAAGACTCATTTGCTGTAAGAGATTTTTTTAAATCATTACTTTGATCATATTTATGATTTGACTGATATACTTAAATTTGTCCAATAAAGAAAATCGATACATCCAGCTTATGGAAATCAGTGTTTCTTGATAGCCTTAATTAACATATATGCTGCTAAACTATTTTTTAAGACTTCCAAGATATCTTCTTTTCTCGTTGCTTTAAAGCCAAATGATGGAAATATTTTTCCATGAATATTTTCATTTAATTCCTTATATATATATATATTATATATATCAGACGTTGATTTATCGTTTCATTTGTTGTCGTTCGCGAACAATGAACAACAAAGTTTTTGACGAACGATAAGGAAAATTCCAAAAAAAACCTTTTTTTCAGAAATGTCTTTCTAAAAAAAACCTCATCTCTTTTTTTAGAAATGTCTTTCTAAAAAAACGTCACACTTTTTTTCAGAATGGCGAACGACAAACGAGTAATGACGACGAACGATTCATTTAAATTAACGATGAACGATAACTTTTGGCGAACGACAATTTTTCGCGAGCGTCAAACAAGTCTGATATATATATATATTAGTATTATATTATTATTTATAAGTTATATATATATATATGCTTTTTTCACGCAGTATGAATTACAATGATGAATTTAAAAAAAATCATATGGATGACAAATAGACTTTTTACACTTGAATGACAATCTCATTTCTTAAAGTTGGGAATTTACAACTATAAAAAATATAATATGTTAAACAGAATAATAATCTGTCCATTTTATAAATGATGTGATACCGTAAATTCCCAGCATCTATATATGATTTTATAATATTGGGCATTGGATCAGAGATTTAATTTGGAAAGAAGAAAGTAAATATTTATACATACGAGATATTATGTTCTTATGAAAACAAAAATGTTAAGTTGATTATTGTTTGATCTTCTAGATCGTATTGGTATATTTATTTAAAAAGAATAATATTCTTTATTTAAAGGTTGTATCAACATACGTCTATTTTATACCTATACGAGATTAATTACATAAAAAAGGCCATGCCAATATTTAAAAATGTCATGAATATTACCTATTCAGACTATATCTGTATCATCATTGTGGATAAACAACCCTTTTTAAAATCAAAATAATATTTCCTTAAAATATGAATAATTTTTGTGAATAATTTTTTTTAGTGTTCTTTAATTTCTTTTAGGAGGGATATTTGGAAAATGACATTTCATAAAACTGATAAATTTAACATTAATCGCAACATGTAAGGTGTCAGCTCAAACAATGTAAAGAAATAAACACAAAATATAGTTATTTAGTATTGTCTAAGTTGCTTTAATATATATATAATATATTTGCAAGTGATAAAAACTATTAGAACTAAAGTAGATGTCTCTTCAATATAATATAAAAAGTGTGGTCAAAAGGCAAATATACTTATTTATAGCATTTATACAAAGAATATATATTGATTAATTAATCTTTTTTTAAATTATTCAGTAAAATTATATGCTTTAGCTATAATGCGTTATATGAAAGTAATTATTTGTCGAATAACTTATACAGATTCTTACACATATTCTTATTTTTTTACAATGTTAAGAGTCATGTATCAACAAATGAGTGTTGCGTTGTTGTTTTTATAGATTTTCGGTTAGGTTTATACTTTTTATTGATTGATACAAAAACTATTTTTTATAGATATCACTATAGATGCCTTATTGTTTAATAGTTTAAGCCTCTAGAATGATGTTAGTTTGGTTTTATTTCCAATTACTGAAATGCATTTTAATGAAATATTTTGTAAAGTTTTCTATGAATATATGACTAATTGTATTAAAGGAACGCAAAGTAAAAATCGCTTATGGTTGGAGCACCACCAAGCTACATAAAGAAAGTGATAGATGGCTTCTTCTATGAAGTTTGGTGCAACAGATACAAAAAGGATCTTGGAATGAAACATACTCATAGTATGTTGAATATTCCAAAACAAAAGGTTGTCGAACTTTCACGTCCCAACATGAAATTACTTGTTTCAGCCTACACAGGCCATGGACCATTTCTGGCCCATCTGAGCGAATGGAAAAACACAAATACATTTGTAATATATGCATGGAGGAGTCCCAAACCGCTGACCACGTAATCAACAGATGCCATCGCTTTCATATGAGAGATACCAAGTCATGCAAGAAGAGGATGAAGATCTTCGTATTATTAAATTTATTAAATGTAAAAAGATGCAACGGATTATTGATTCTAACTTTAATTTAATTGCTTCATAAGTAGATTATAAAATAATTCTATATAATGTAATACTCAATATCCATTTTTGCTGTGTAGCACATATACCCCTTGTGTGGTCGTGTTCTTTTGCTGTATGTATTTGCTTTTATCAATGTATAATTGTAATATTTGTATGTACTATGGTAAGACAGCAATAAATTCTTAACTAACAAAAAAAAATGACTAATTGTATATGCATACTTAACTGATTAATACATAGTAGTTAGTATAAATGTATATTTATACCTATTATTTACTATATTTTTATCATAGGAGTCAGTAAAACAGCTTTAAAAAATACATAATTTATTTTTTGAGATATGTAATTTATTATAAACATAGTTTCCGTATTTTTTAAAATTTTCAATTATAGGTTATTTTTAGATAGTATTTGCCTACATGCCTAGTTAATAAAAGGCGAAAGATTTATTCATTTTGTGCGAAAAGCTTGAGACACTTGAAGGAGAATCGGGGAGCAACGTTTATCCCTCGAGGATTTCATTTTTAGATCATTTAAATATTTAAAATTATATGAACTAATATTTAATAATAAAGACAGCTCCTAGAGAGTATCACTACGGCTGATACCGGATTAAGTTTGGGTGAGGCGGGTCCAATCTAGGAGCTAAACAAACAAACAGCCTATTTAATAAATAATAGATGCTTCAATATATGATTTGCAATAAAAACGAATTAACTCAACCATGAAACTAATACGCACATCAACATTTTCCAGGAACCCGTATAGATCTGGAAGATCGAAACAGTGGCCCGCCGTCATGACCCACGAAGGGTCAATCAGTGACCCCCCGCAGAAATGATCTCCGTCGTACTGCAGAGAAACGATCCAGGGAAATGCGAAAACGGGAGCCTCCACACCGTTATAATCTTTTGGAAATAAGGCTCTGAGGGAGTGGAATCGCCTTCCTGGATAGCTCATCTCTTCATTCAGCTGTTGTCGAAGGGCGGGAGAGGCGTGAGAGAGGCGGAGGCGTCGGCTTCCATGGAGTCTTGAGTCGTCCTTCGGGGACTTTGGGTCAGACAATAGTCGGGCTTGGAGGGAGGATGGGGCCCCTGTAAAGCCACAGGTCGGATCACGTGGAAGAGGCTCCACCTATAGATTGAATTGAAATAGCTGAATAGGTGTCTTCTTAATTTACTTTCATAACAATATATATATATATATATTTTGCCTATATGGTTCGACAGAATTGCAGCTTTCGACAGGATATAAATAAGCATTATAGCATTAAAATTATTCACTCAAACCTAGGATATTATCAATGAGGTAGACCAAAAATGACCATCCCCTCTCTGTATTCGAACCTGCGCCCCCAACATTGAGAGTTGAATACGCCTTAACGCACACTGCTATCGAGCTACCTTCTATAATTTAAAATTTATTGGATGTAAAAATAATCTATAAACAGTATAATATGCTTTTTTTTTGTTGCTGAAAACTGTTTCTGAAAATTAGTTTTGAAAAAAATTATGAACTTACAATATCTGAAAGGCAGGAAATTATAAATTAAAAAATATACGTGCCATAAAATATTATTATTTCTCAATAATAAAATTTTTCAAAATTTTCCAAAATCAATAATAATAATTTATTTATCGTTTATATTTTTGAAATTCATTTAATCTGATATACAAAGTAAACAAAACGTAAGAAGCCTTAAAAAATGTGTAATCAATTACATGATTAAATATTATAACGCATCAATGAAATCGATAATATATAATAAATAATTTACATTCTTTGAAAAACTATAAATAAGAATGGCCAAATTTTGGTTATTTTCTTTAACGTTAGATGTCGCTAGTCCATGAAATTACGTCACAATCATTTTTAAAACCGGCTTAAAGGGATTAAGTTTGATGATTTGAAATATATCAAATCACTACAACATTGTGCAAGATTCCAAATATAAATAATAAAAGGACTTTGTTATTATTTCCAAAGAGCTCTAGCATCAAAGCGCCCCTTACGGACTAAAAAAGAACTAAATTTTGGCCAATTTCTTTTGGGAAAAAAGGAAGAATTTATGTTATGCAGCCGCTACTTTACTTTAACAATATTACATTAAATTATATATGTAAACGAATTGGTGCATTTATCTCAAAATATAATATAATATGTTACTTATTTTTAATACAAATATTAGAAACAAATTTTACGTAATGATATATTAGTTTTTACTAGTTAAAAATTATCTTATGAATAAAGTGAATAATATTAATACTAACTGTGTCGTCACTATATATATATATTTTTTATTTATTAAACAGCCTTTTATTATTTACATATCCTTGAAATTATTTTACTAATCAATATACACAGTTATTTAATTTTTTAAATGAATTTTTTAAATAAATAGGTTGGTATTCTGCTTACAGAATTGATTCTTTAATTTATAATTTAAATACTTGGATAAAAATATTGCAATTAACATTTTATTCACGATTGGAAGAGACAAAGTAAAATTGAGTGATACATTTAATCTCTTAGATAAGACATAAAGCTCATTTTCGATCGTATAATATTATTTACTGTTTTAATAAAATAAAAATTAGTATTTCTTAATCGAAAAACCTAAAAGGAATTAGACAAAACTTAGACAGAGCTCCCTTTTCTTTAGGAAAACTCTTTGCTCTATGTTGAAAAACCTTTTCAATATCAGCTAGACTTTTATTAAAATTCAACTTAAACCCGACGATTGGCGGCAGAACCGTTGCATATTTTTGAACAAAACTTTTCATAAGCCTTGTAAAGCCCCGTGATTGTGTAAAAAATAAAGCATTAAAATATATGCTATTAAAATAAAAATTCGAAAATGAGAAAATTACTAGGACTTTATAAAAGCACAAAAACAATAAAAGTAATGTTTTCCGTTGGCCTATTTGACACAATCCATGTAGTAGCAAAACATTAGTGTACAGCGATCATTCATATTTCAAGGTCAACTAATCGCATAATAAGATAATAACATATTTCGATTCATGATGGCATGAAATTCTATTATATTACAAAAACCATATATATTTTTCCTTAGACAATAATAAATCCCTTCTAATAGACACTATAGCTATATATGTAATCGTACATATTTAATGTTCGTTACATGCCATTGTTACGATCGAAATCATAATATAAATATATGAAACAATACATCTGAGTATGAAAATAAAAAGGAAGTTTTCCATAAACATAAACCAATATAATATCCTTATAACAGGAAACATTGATCATAACACTATATGCATCAAACAAATTTAGGTCAGTTAACTGCATTATAAGATGAAGAAATTTCCCAATAGGAAGGAATACAAAGTAAAGGAATATAATAAATATTTATGTAGACGTTTTCTTCAGACAATAAGGATATAACCTCCCTTGTAATAGGCAATTTACATAATATAACATAAGTAATCTTATATATATATATACGATAACTTAGTACAAATACTTTGTTTATGTTGGGCAAAGCGACAGTTGAACGATGTTTCCTGCTTTGAAGGGAATAAGCTCTCTATATCTTTATGTCTCTATGTGACTGTCACAAAAGTCATACTTTCAAATACGTAAAATCTCAATCGGTACGGTATTCGGTAGTTTCTACAGAATATCGATAATCGGTTCGGTATTTGAAATCTACCATCGGTAGTGTGGAATACCGATTTACATTCGGTAGTTGTGACTCTGATTTGTATATATATATATTGTATCCTTTTCAAACCACCCAAAAGAAAGCATCCATTTGTTAAAAGAAGGAAAATTATTCCCTCCACCCACTCCTAGTGATCATGGTCTCGTTTTCATGTACATAATATAGTATGTAGTATATATATTCTCTTTCTTCGTATTCAAAAGAATTTATCGTCTTCCAATGATTTCATTCATTAGAAGAAACAAAGATAGATATTATTACTACAAACTATTGAGGAGAGGGAAGGGACTGAGAGAGAGAGAATAGGAGGAATACCATGTATATGTACCATATTGTGTATTTGATCTAGCATTTCTCCCCCAAAAGAGGGGGGGGAAGCGGGGTTGGTGCTTCGAGATGATATGAATACGTATATTATTATTATTACGTTATGTATAAATCTACAGTGCTGCTGCTGGCCTTCTTCCCTTGCCCCCAAGAGTTAGACCATAAATTCTTCTCTTAGAGTTTCTGACATTTGATATTTGGAGCAGGAAGGAATGGTAGACGCAGAAAAGGCATAAGATGTTTTACCCCCCCCCTCCTCCTCGATGCGGGGGTGTGTATGCACATACGAAAAGAAGGAGAAGGAAGACCTATAGGGATTGTTTTTTTTATAGGCATTGTCAATTCCAGTATAGGTATTTTCATTTATGTAGACATTAGTGGAGGATGTGTAAAATGTGTAAGTCCAGCATAAGTTGCGTCTCCTCGTGAAATAACAAGAGAAATCATGCACGAAGAAGAGCAATAACAAAGAAACTTTTAAAAAAATCATAATTCAAAGACGTACTTTTATATTATAATTTTTTTAAACTAATATTATTGAAATTATAAAATTAAGAAATGAGTACATTGTTTGTATAAAAACAGCGAATTGTCATTTCTTGTGATAGTAAATGAAGGAACTGCTCTACGCACCAACGTTTTCTAAGGAATTAAATGACAGCAC
>CP045899.1:1079267-1101126 GCA_013387185.1 Caligus rogercresseyi
TAATAAGGGCAAATACATGTATTAAAAGTCTAAATCATTTTTAAGTCCGTCAAGTGGGTGGGGTTGGTTTTAAATAAGTTCTATTACACGTTTATTATATTTTTTGATAGGTAAAATCCCTTCAATATTATTGTCTTGTTCGGTTCTTAGTTTATATATAATGTGTTGTGCTTTTACGATGATGGCATCAATTTAATCGTTCGATGACGTTTGTAAGGAAGTCTTGTTGTTCAATGTGTTCTTTGAAATTGATTTCTACAATTTTGATAACTTATTTGTAGATCCTGCTTAGTTCTGGACATTCCCATAAAATATTATCCGTCGTTTCCTTTGAACGATGGCAGAATACCACATTTCGCGAGCGTCTTTAAAATGTTTGGATGAAAACCTCGAGAGTTCCGTTAAAATATGTACTTAAACCATCGCTCATTAGATGTTAAAAACTTGTTTTCTAATACTATTTATGCTTTTTGAGGATGGCACATTAATATTTCGTCTCGGAAATATGCAATAAATGGAGTTAAAGTAGGAGAATGCATGCATTTTTCTAAGAAAAGATGTTGTCGTATAGTACACTTTCATTCGAAAAGGCAAATGAAGTATACATTGCCGAATCTAGCAGAGTACAATTTCTCAGCCAACTTATTAATTAAACGATTGCCACTGTTACGTCAGCAGCGATATCTGCGTTACGTGTTGCAATTGTAAATCGTTCAAGCAGCCCCTCGTCGGCATCTCCCACTGCAAAGATAATTCGAATCTTTTTACGATATCTGTAGCACCGACACAAAAGTTTTAATCCGTACGGAGTAAAGACTCAATGAATTTAAAATGTTGTTAAGACCGCGATGAGGAGAAAGATGGAGCTGTACATTTCGACATCTGAGAAATTCATGCAGGTGGAGTTTCCAAACCTCATCGAACTTCCACAATTCCTCACCAATGAAAATTCATGACTTCCACAAAAATACAACATCGATAACTCCATGACAACCATAGCTTAAGGGATTACGAACTCTCCTATAGGATTACATTCCTTTTCCTTTCCTAATCTCAAAAACGCGTCCTCAACCGATAATATTCCCGTAGCTGTGACGACATCAAAGGGAGTGACGCGCAAAAGATGAATTACTTTTGGGACGATGTATGTATTCCAGGCTGTGATTCTGTCCTAAGTATTTAAGTTAAAGAAGAATAAAACACCTTCGATGTCGAAAAAGAGAAACTATGGTGGTAAGATTATATTGGTAGCTGTTAAACCGATCCACGACCGAGAAATCTTTATGCGTTCGGGGTATTTAAATGCGGCCATTCCTTGCAAAGATATCTTTGAAAGGAGTTAGAACTTCTGTTTTTTCCTTGTTTAAAAAAGCCCAGATGTATTTAGAATCTTGATAAAATGTTAAAAACTGATTTTATTGACTTAAGAGTCGTTAGAGGGTTGCCACTCAAGGTTATCGTTAAATCATTTGCATAACACATGCATTTTACTGCGTTTGTGTTTTTGATCCCAATTACACAATTATTGTAATGGATATTTCGTATTAATTTACTTATTATAAATAGAATGACAGTCGGTGGATCGCCCTGGCGGACACCTCTTAAGTTTGGAAAGAACCTATACTGATTACCGTGTGTAATAAGCGTTCTTGAGCGTGATAGCGTTACAGCTATCATTCTATATATAGTCACTAAAACTTTTTATATAACGTTCGGATTAAAAATTCTGAGAGATGCTATCGAAGGCTTTAGCAAAGTCTAAAGCCTCATATTATGGTAATAATATTTCTTTATTTTCAATGCGGGCATATCTCCTAATTTTATTTTTTTAGCAAAATGTGACCTTACTCGTAGATCAGTGTAAATAAGTATCTATTATATAGGTACACAATATTACATTACAACTTGGTATGCCATTGTTTTATGTTATTTTTGGTTTAATGAATGTATCTCATTATTACACTTTTATTAAAGAGATAAATAAGACAATATAATCAGGAAAATCATACACGCACAAAAATCCTAAAACATACTAAACAAAATCCTCCAATACAATTTTTATTCGTTAAAAAAATAATTCCATATTTTTATCAAATATTTCCCATTACATCATTTTTCATTCTTCTTGCAGATGCGTTCTTCCAATGATACAATGAAAGAAGGGTACAAGGAAGGGAGAGAATCTCATAATATCCATTGCGAGCCATGTTCACTTTAAAAAAACACAGAGATGGAGTCGATTGATGACGTCATCACTCCAATAAAATGTTATTATACTTATTAATAGTTGTAATGATTTCATTTTTTGCATATGAAGAAAGTCACACAGAGAAGAAGAAAAAAAACAAGATAGAAATAGAAAGGAACTCTATTTTAGAGAAAAAGAGAGAAGGAATATTATTATTATTACTTATTTTATGGTTTGAATATTCATAACTCTCAGTAGTATTTTTCTTCCTCAATGCTGCTGAGTTAGTTCAAAGTTTTTTAAGTGTGAGTAGTGAGTATTCAAATGAGCAGCACCACCTTTTTTAACCCTTTGGACCCCTTTACCCATTCATTGTAGAATCTCTAACAGGATGTCGGAACAGGGGCAGAGGCAGATTGTTCGTTAAGTTTAAAAAAGGGGGAAGGTCTATTTTTTCTTCTTTCGTTTATTTTTTATTTTTCTTTTTTCTTTTTTTTATAAGGTTAATAGATTTTAAAATGACTTTAAAAAAACACACACACCAGTGTGTTGTATGTGGATTTTCGTTTTCTGTGAATATATAGAGGGGATTATGATGTCTGTATTCTGAGCTTTTATTGTATTCTTTCCTCCTTTGTGTGTGTGTGTGTGTCGCCTCTCAACAGTGTGATTGTTCCATCATTGTTAGACCCAAGCTCTTCTTCATCTGCTCATGGGGTCTTCTTCCATACTGGATATCTATTAAAAAAATATCATTATTGTTATCGGCTCTATGTTTCCGTGAGTGAAAAAGAGTTCTTTTAGTCGTGACTTCCGTATTATGAGTCTCCTTTATAAAGGCACGAGTCAAGTCTCATTGTTTCAAATAAATATATGTTGAAAGAGTATTTAAAAAAGTGTCATTCTAAAAAGTCTTTATTCATGAATATACGTATGCATTTAAGTAAAACAGGTTATAAGATGGTGTGCGCTTCTGAATGAATATATATTCATATATATATATATATATATAGACTTGTTGACGTTCACAAAAAATTGTCGTTCGCCAAAAGTTATCGTTCGTCGTTCATCGTTATTTTCAATTGGATCGTTCGTCGTTCATTTTGTCGTTCGCCATTCTGAAAAAATTGACGACCTTTTTTAGAAATAAATTTCTGAAAAAAAGTGATGACGTTTTTTTAGAAAGGAAATTTGTCCTTTGAAAATTAAAAGTCTTGTCTTTTTTTGGCGCCAAAACGAACGACGATCCATTAGGAATTTCCCTTATCGTTCGTCCAAAACTTTGTCGTTCATCGTTCGTGAACGACAACAAATGAACGATAAATCAACAAGTCTGATATATATGTGTATATATATATATATATATTAGTTATTATATATATATATATAAGGTCGGCTGATAAGTCCCGAGACTAACACATAGATGGCGCCAGCGGATTTGTTTTCATATGACTGTCAGCTAGTACCAGCCTTCAAAATATACATGCATAAATATAACAGTTGTCTGACAACTAGTTTGTGACATATTGCGTTTTAAGTTAAGCTACTTTTGTTATTGTGAAAAAATGGAAAAAGACGAATTTCGTGTGTTAATAAAACATTATTTTTTGGTGGGAAAAATACCGTCGTAACTAAAACTTGGCTTGAAGAATGTTATCCGGACTCTGCTCCATCGAAAGCAACCATACGTCGATGGTTTGCTGAATTCAAACGTGTTCGTGTGAGCACGAATGATGAAAACGCAGTGGACGCCCAAAAGAGGTGGTTACACCAGAAAACATACAAATAATCCTCGAAATGATTTAATGACCGTAAAGTGAAATTGATCCAGATAGCTGAGACTCTGAAGATATCGAAAGAGCGCGTTGGACATATTGTGCATGAATATTTAGATATATGTGTTCGAAGCTGTTCAATCGTAATCAATCCGAATGTTTGCGTCGATATGTGACAATGGATGAAACATGGCTCCATCACTTCACTCCCGAGTCCAATCGACAGTCAGCTGAGTGGACTGTATATGATGAACCGAATCCAAAGCGAGGAAAAACGCAACAGTCAGCTGGGAAGGTTATGGCGTCCGTATTTTGGCATGCACACGGTATAATATTCATTGACTATCTTGAAAAGGGGAAACAATCCACAGCGATTATATATAGCCTTGTTGGTGCGTTTGAATGATGAAATTGTTGAAAAACAGCCCCATTTGAAGAAGAAAAAAATGTTGTTTCACCAAGACAATGCACCGTGTCACAAGTCAATGAAAACAATGGCTAAATTAAATAAATTGGGCCACGAATTGCTTCCCCATCCACCGTACTCTCCAGATCTGGCCCCCAGCGACTATTTCCTGTTTGCAGACCTGAAGAGAATGCTCGCTGGCAAGAAATTTAAGGACAATGATGGAGTAATCGCCGAGACAGAAGCCTATTTTTCGGATAAAACGAAAGATTACTATAAAAGTGGAATCGAAAAATTGAAAGATCGCTATAATCGCTGTATCGCCCTCGAAGGCAACTATGTTGAAAAATAAAATTTTGTCAAGAAAATGTTTTCTTCTTAGTTAGTCTCGGGACTTATCAGCCGACCTGTTATATCTATATATATATATATATGATCAATTATACAGTTTAGTGAGCCCATACAATTATGGTTATTCTTCCGATAGTACATAAATTAAATTCTCAGAAAAAACGACTTCGGATTCGATGTCATAACTTAAAAGTATTTTGGCTGTCAAACCTGTTGAGCCAATGACACGGAGGATCCGTGATATTATTATATTATGAGATAAGTTATTGATGGCACATAAATTAATATTGAGTATAAAAACACATTAACCATTTAGGTGGTATCACTTCTTTTCAAAAATATTGATTGTTTGAGCGTTTGAAACTTGATTCGTTGATAAACTTAGATTATTCTTATTTTTATACGCATATCCATATATTATCGGATAAATTTTTTTCAATATTTTTCTTTTTATATTTTTTTGAAAACTACTTGATTTCTTATTTTTTTACCAGAAAGAAACTTTCGATTAAGATAAAGATTCCTCATCAAAATTTATGACAGCATTATTATTAACTCATTGTACGCATAAGATCAAATAAGGCATAGAAAGGACGAAATAATAAGTTATGGACAGATACAATTAAAAAAATATATTTTACTCAACTATTTTTTGTGGGTACTAATATTTTTGAAACATTTGAGACTGGATTTCACAATAAAGAAAACTAAAATGGCCGATGCTTTTTATCACCTCAGTGGCTCATCTTTATGGATATTCTTATCATTATTACATATTAAATGAAACAAAAATTATAATAAACATTACTATTTAGTGTAATTTTCAAACAACTAAAATACACATACAAAAATAATCTTGCATCACAAGAATATTAAGATTATATGATCAATGGAAAGATTCAGTCAACATATATATAATATATATATATATATATATTATATATATATATATATATATATATATATATATATTATATATATATATATATATATATATATATATATATATATATTATATATACAAATACTTTATTTGTAATCCCCTAAATTTACTACATACAAATTTAAGACATGGTTTTCATCCTTTTTCCTCCCAAAAATATCCTTGGCATATTTATGAAAAGAAAGATAGTAATAAGTAAGGATTAGATACAAATATGATTCTTCAATACGGATAAATATATATATAAGGAAAATAGAACAAAATCAATCTTTATATTAAGGAAATCCTTACAATAACTTCCTGCTACTTTTTTAAATTGAAAACTCCGGGAAGGGAAATTGATTGATTTTTTTGTCAAACAATAAACTTGTCCTTATATAAAAGAATGACGTGCCCTTAATATTTTCTCTTACATGTTTCATGTTGAATTATGAGCTATGGAATAGGAAATAAATTGGACAATAATGGTTGTAAATAAAAGAATAGATTTTATTTTTTTATTATAAAAGGTATAAATATTTGAATAAATAGCACTTGTAACTTGTATCATTAAAGTTATGGAAGTTTACATTGTTTTTTTGTTTTATTAATGAACAATTTTGTGACATTTCTTGCTCTTATAACGACATATGTGTAGATATTATAACTTGAGCCCATTATTGATGTGAAATCTTTTATTACTTACGTTCCTGTGTTTATTTCCCCATTTACATATCTCAGATATGTGATGGGGAACCCATTTTTTGGGGCCTTCTTCCGCTACAGCTGACATACTCACGTATTTCTCTTTGGTTTCATCAGGGGATGACCAAGAAGTAGATTTGAAGAAATATTCTATGGTTTCCTTGTCTAGGTGAAGAGAGTACACTTGGTCCAGATAGAGGACTTGTTTGTAAAAAGGAAAAACGTAGTGAGCCTACATCTTAGTCCTTTTTCCGCATGAGTTGTGTTGGGGGTTTGGCCAACATGCCCCACGGATTTAGATATTTATCTTTTTCACTACATTGTCTCTACACTAGAGTTCCTCCTTACTTGGATCAAAATACTTACTTGACATTAAAAACATGGATACCATATTTATCATAGTTTTTAATAGTCTTTCATTAATATTTTTTGCTTTATTTTCTTTTAGGTGTCTTGCATCATTGAACTAATGAAAGATCTGATAAAATTTTGAAAATTTCACAAGAAAATAATATCAGAAGAAAATTTTGCGCCAACATATTGTGATTTGTTGGCCTTGATAATTTGTAATTTTTCAAAAATATTTTTATATTTTTATGATTGCAAGATATTCACTTTGCAATATATATATATATATACATCAGAGCTGCGACTACCGAATATAAATCGGTATTCGACACTACCGACGGTAGATATCGAAATGATTATACGATATTCGGTAGAAACTGCCAAATACCGTACCGATTGACAAAATACGAACAAGTAAAAGCAGATGCATAAATAAATTTATCTCTCTTTCTAATCTACCGTACCGAATATCGATCGATACTGTAGATATATATAAAATCTACCGAATACCGATATCGATCGGTAGAAGGTATATACCAATATCGAACCGGCGGTAGATTTTTCTACCAATCCCAGCTCATATATATATATATATTGAATAATTCCCCATTTTAAACAAATATAAACAGAAGTACAAAAGTTGTGTAAACTTTAATTTCTTTTTTGCCTTCACCACAAAATATCACGTTCCTCTCCACCCCCTCTCTGTAAGGAGACCATCTTTGTTTTTGTTTGTTAAAATACTTCAAAAGAAGTATTTAATTATAGGATCATAAAACAAAGAGAAGAAGAAGTAAAAAGAAATTCCTTTATTTGTTGGAAAAATAATTTCAAGATGGTAGATAAATACGAAGAAGAAGATACAACATAAGTAAATATATATATCCAGATCAAATTTCTTTCTTCTAATTACAGAAACAGTTTACACATTACATACATTTAATTGCGTCTCAGCATGTTACTCCTATACTTAGAGCACATATTTAACCACAAGTTTATGTGAGGAGGACTTGTTTATTCTGAGTCATGAAGTTTGCATTAGACATGTATTTAAAAACGTCAAATAGCTATAATTGGTTGATATTAATTTATGTTATTACAATATTTTAAGAGGGATCTAATTAGTGATGAGGTAGAAACGAATAAGTTCAAATTATATCATGACCACATACGTTTAGATATATTTATTAACTAATTGCCCGATGAAGTGCAGATATATTCAAAGTACATATTCCGGAGTGGCTTGCATTATTTTATGCTTTAATTTGAATGTATTTCCTGGCCAAATCAACTTGACTATCATCAAAGGTATTAAAAAATTCAAATATGTCCATAATGCTTAGAAACTCCTCGCTTGGCGTTGTGACGCCATTAAAACCTACTGACAAACAGGATCTTACCAATAAATTTGATGACGTCAAACTATATTAAATTAATGAAAATGTGAAATAAGCATACTTTTTAATCTATATATATATCTATATATTTATATATATGTATATACATATATATATATATATTGCTATAACCCTTTAATTCTTAGTAGAATTCAATATAGAATTAATGACGTGAAATAAGCATACTTTTTAATTTATATATATATATAATATTTATAATAACACTAGCGTATGTTACCCGGCGCTGCCCGGATTTTCCAACTTGACAATAGTCTGGAATGAAAAAAAATTACACGAATATTTCAGTGAAATCATTGCATGTGACTTTTCATATTAAAACAGTTCCTTAAAAGATGTCTTGAGTCTCATTGCCATTTTTCCGTTTTGTATCCTTAAGGCTGGGTATTTTAAACATCGTAAAAAAAAATACACGAAGAATTTCAGTGATTTCATCGCATGTGACTTTACATATTAACAATCAGTTCCTTCAACCGTTGTCATTGGTTCTTCATTGCATTTTTTCCTATTACCTCATACTCATTCACAGAAAATTTGGAAAAATATAACTTGGCAAATTTATAAAAATGACAAAAAACGTTTTGGCGAATAAAATAAGCATGGCGATGACGAATTTTCCGGGAGTTGACAACCCACTAAAACACTCCCTGAGCTCTCAAAACTATTCACAAGAAAATTTCGTCAAGATCTAATGAACCGTTCGGGAGATACAGGGAAACGAACGAACGAACGAACGGAATTCTTTTTTTATTAGTATGTATAGATTAATAAAATAAATAATATATCTATATATACATATGTATATATATTACTGCTATAACCCTTTAAATTTCTTTTTCCCGTCGTCTTGTTCCAATGTGTTTTTAATTACTATTTTCAACACATTCTAATCATTTTTGAATATACCGAAAAACATAAAAACTACCTGTGGATTCCCGTTATTAATTGTAAATAAATTTGATCTTGCAAACTCATCAATGAACATAATTATTCTTTTTGGCCTATATGGTTCGATAGAATTGCATCCGATAGGATATAAATAAGCATTATAGCGTTACTAACTTTTTAGTTTAAAAAAATCATATTAATTCCTTAGTTTAGATTTAAAGTCTTTCAAAAGATAACATTTGCATAGATATTTGTATTCTGTACAAAGTTTGTTATGATAATAGTTTTTCATAGATTTCGTTTGTTAAATAAATACTTTATATCATTATCTATTGACCATAATGGATCTTTCTGATCCATTTTATTTTTTTTAAGATTATTTCTTAGAGACGTTGATTCCAAACACCGGGTTAAGGAAATATCATACTTTTTTAATGCCGACTTTTACAGATTTATGTAGAATTTACGTCTTTATATCTTTAAAATGTTGGATTCAAATGCTCGATAGCCGTGCGTGCTAAGGCGCGTTCAACTCTCAATGTTGGGGGTGCAGGTTCGAATCCCGAGAGGGGATGGCCATTTATGGTCTACCTCTTTGATAAAATCCTAGGTTCGATAGACTAATTTTAATGCTATAATGTTTATTTATATCCTATCGGATGCAATTCTATCAAACCATATAGGCAAAAAAAAAAAAAAAAGAAGATCCTAGGTTCGATAGACTAATTTTAATGCTATAATGCTTATTATATCCTATCGGATGCAGCTCATCGAACCATATAGGCAAAAAAAAAGTGAGCTCGATAGACGTGCGTGCTAAGGCGGTTCAACTCTCAATGTTGGGGTGCAGGTTCGATCCCGAGAGGGGATGTCATTTTGGTCTACCTCATTGATAGATCCTAGGTTCGATAGACTAATTTTAATGCTATAATGCTTATTTATATCCTGTCGGATGCAATTCTATCGAACCAAATTAGTATTTAAAAAAGTTAGATTCAAAATACTTTATTGAATACGATTGTTATAAAGGCTTAATAACAATATATTTCGGATTGCAGACAATCACATGACAGTTTTATTTAAAAAAAATAATTTAATTCATATCTCTTGACAAGCTCTCCTAATACTTTTATAGATCATATACCTTAAGAGGAACAGTATGTCATTAAATATCATTTTAAATAACAAAAAAATCATACATGGAATCAGTGTAAATATTTTAGAATTTAAATAGATGTGCTTTTCCTACGTTTTTTTGTTATTTATTCAGTCATGTGATTCAATGTAATCATTTTCGAACTAGCCTATTCATAGATTTGTTAGGACTCCTATCTTATCCCTACATCAACCAAAAGTGTATATATTTTCAAGCGGTGAAATTGAAACTCAAGAATGATGTGAGATTTTTTTTTACATGAAGTGAGTCAATTCTTTGGATAATTCAATATATAAAGACGATAAAAGGGTTTGATTAATTGGATTAGGTTGCTTTAAAACAAATATTTGGACTGTTGTTAAAGGAATATACCTCTGAAATTGTGATATTGTTCATAAAGCAGTTAATTCAAATAGTGGCTTTTATTAACAATTTATATTTTTTTACATGTAACAGTAAAAAATGCTCAATTTTATCAGCAGGTCGTTGAATTGCTTCATTGATCGTGTTGTTTTAGCATTCTTGAAACCTCAAGTAAGGTTTTATAATGCAGATATGCCCTGGTGCATAATATAAATCATTATCATTATAAGACAAAGAGCTTAAAACCCGTTCTTCTTTGAACTGAGGTGCATCAAGAACTTGAAATTTCACATATTTAGCTTATGGATAATTCCAATTACATTTATATTTTTTTTTTCTTCTTTGGCAATGCCCATTACGAAACGATGATTGCTTTTCAAGGCTCCAGGAATCCACAAGATATTTAATTACTAGAAATTATCATTATTTTCCTTATCTCTATCGTACATAATATATCATTATTATTATTTTCCAAATTAATTCAAACACATCCAGAAGGTATTCAATTCCTTGGTTTTTATTAGAGGGGGAGAGCTGTTTTCTACCCCTGGCAATCAAATGAGTAGCATATAGATAAATGGTTTGAAGCAGAATACATACACTTTAATACGATCTTCAAATGAAAAAAATATCAAAACACTATAGATATACTTTGCGCATACATCAATGATTATTGTGTGCATTAAAAACTGCATGGGCAATTACATTTGTTTTATATCAAGTAACAGGCTTTTGTAATTAAAGGGTATTTATTTATTGTACACGAATCAATGATCGCCGTATATCAACATATAAAGTTTTTGTAATTAAGGCTGATACTCGAAAAAAACATTTTGAGTAACGAAATTGATGTGTTTAAAAAAATCACAGAATTTCTGTTTATGCAATCATAAGGAACTTACGCACAAAACTAAGTGATTTCATTGGCTGGAGGATTCAATGGAATATGATTCACCAATTGGTTGAATATGTATATAGTTGTAGAATAAACTAGAAGCACTCAGAGAGTGCAAACCTCCGCCGATCCCCACCAAATGAATCACTTGGTCTTTTTGTCATTTCCAACCCTAGACGCACTGTCCCTTTAACTTTACATACTGCGCCTTTATTGTTTACACTCTAGAGGTACATGGAAGAAAAAGAAACTGACGTCATGAAAGAGGAGCACAGCACAGTGACATCTATTGGCAGGAGTAGGCTAACTTGAAATATTTATTAGTATTTAGCTCATTTTGCATCTTAAAGAAGCACTCAGAGATGCCAAAATTTAATCACTTGTTTCTTTTGGCATTTCCAACACTCCACAAAGTTTCATCCGAATCTGTTCCGCACTTTTTGAGTTATCCTCTGACAAACAAACAAACAACCAATCAACCAACAAACCAACGCCAGTGAAAACACTACCTCCTTCGGCGGAGGTAATTAACTACCAATGTGGTTTAAAAGGATCTGGTAGTATAGTTTATAGCGATTTATAACGTAAAGATAAATTCAAATATGGAGAGATGTTAAAATTTTTTTAAAGCTAGTTTACATGATTTATAAAATAAAACAATTTTTGTTGTTGTTGCATGGTGAAACATAATTTAGTGTTTGTTCTTCTCTATTTTGATATTCATATCAGGTGATTGACGTACATTGACGGCAATGCGCTTTATAAACCAATTTCTGGAAGTTACCATGACCAACTCACACGTGCATGGGACCCCATTGGTTCCTCAGATTCTCTTAATATCTTATAAGCTATATGTACCATTAACATAAATATGAGACTTCGAATATTTGCACATATAAAAGCACTCACAAAAAAGTGCTCTATAGCACTCCTGCTTTGAATTTAGTAAGATAGAAAGACATAAAATATCCCACTTGGTTCATGTGTTGATTCATGCAAATAAATACTCAATCTTGGGGATAGTTTTCTTATAACATAATGAAGGAATCATTTAAATATTCCAAATCCACATGTACCATGTATTTACCATTTGTATTTCTAGTTTAATGATTTTTTTAATGAATATCGTATGTATACAGTATGACTATTTATTTTTTACCTTTATGGTCCGATAGAATGCATCCACCAGGATAAATATAAGCATTATAGCATTAAAAATTAGTCACTCGAACCTAGGATCTTACAATGAGGTAGACCAAAATAACCATCCCCTCTCGGATTCGAACCTGCGCCCCAACATTGAGAGTTGAACACGCCTTAGCACGCAACGCTATCGAGCTCCTTACAGTATGAATTTGTTAGTACTTTTTTTTTTGTTGTGTAAATAGAATGCTATAATTTTGAAAGAAACTAAATTATTTTTTGTATTATGTTTAATTTTAATTCCTTTATTATTTATTACAGACACCACGCCAAGGACGAGGAAGCAATGTCGTGCTCTGGATATCAGAAGGAGTAACTTTATTATTTTGTTTACATACATATATGTAAATTATTCTTATTATTTTTATGAATAAAAAATATGCTATGATATGTATTTTTTTGTTCTTATAAAAACTGTCAATCAGATGGTAGGAGAAGATTATTATTTATTTAACCTGATTCAGTGAAGACGTCATTAATCTTATGGAGGGCAAACAACAATTCCTCTGTGATGAAGATTAATATTGATATTTTGTGTGAAATCTGTATTACGTATTTTTTCAAAATACATTTTTATACAGGTATTGTTACTACTTATTAATTAATTACATTAAAAAGAGCCGTGTATATATATATATATATATATCGGCCATATACCCAGAAATATTTACTTTGGAGGATGGCTGGGCGATTGCATTCTTCCCAGCTGCGTGAGGAAGTTACTGTCAATACCAAGAAGAAACTCCTCTAACCTACTGTAGATTCGGATGCTTTGTTGTTGTTGAAGACGTCGACTATTTTTTGGAAATAATATATATATTTATATATATATATATAATATATACCGAAATCAAATATTAAATACTAGCTTAAGTACCCGGCGTTTTGCCCGGGTGACCAGTGACGTCATTTTGAGGTCATTTAGCTATGTTTTATGGGTGGTCTACAATTTTTATTTATGATAAAAATTGATAGAATGCCTCCTTCATGGTGAAATAGGCACTCTGATTTATTTTTTGCCTCTAGTGACGTCATCAGGTATGGATAATGACCAAGACCCACTGGAGGACCTCCTTGGGTCCTAAAGAAGGTCCGTGCCAATTTTCATTTAAAACGGTCCAGTAGTTTGGCCGTAGATAGCGGACAAACAAACACACAAACACACACTTTGTACAGCCCCGTGCAGGTAAATTGGAACAAGTTTATGGCCTCCAGGATCAATAAGGAGAGGTTCTAGAGAATATATTATTAAACAAAAAATACACATTAGACAATATGGTCAACTTTTATTCAATGTGTCCTCCTCCAGCTTCCACCACAGTCTCCACACGGGACCGATGCCCTCACTGACCTGGACACCTCCGCAGCCTCCAAGGACATGGCCACAGACGTATGGACGACTTAAGGGCCTCCACAGAGTTGTGGTGGGTCGCACAGGCCTCCCCCTCCAACTTCCCCTACAGTTAGTAGTCACAAGGGTTGAGATCTGGGGAGTTGGAGGCCAGGTCTGAGGATCCCAGAAGTGAGGCACGTTTTCCTTTAGCCATGCCTGTACAGTCTTGGCCTTGTGGGCGGGGGCAGAGTCCTGCTGAAAGGTGTACTTCCTCCCAAGGCCACAGTATCTATCCAAGGCTTGACCACGTTTTGAGGACCCCAAGTACACCTCCTGGTTGACCTTTTGCTTGGGCTCAAAGAAGTGTGGCGGCATGACGTTGGCCCTCACTGCTGATGACACCCAGGACCATCACTGCAGACGGGTTCTTTGTCCTGAAGACCATGGGGACCTCAGAAGCCTCCCTACAGATCCACCTGTCATTCTGCCTGTTCCTCTTTTTGTTCCACGTCTGTGGCCATGTCCTTGGAGGCTGCGGAGGTGTCCAGGTCAGTGAGGGCATTCAGTCCCGTGTGGAGACTGTGGTGGAAGCTGGAGGAGACACATTGAATAAAGTTGACCATAAGTGTCTAATGTGTTTTTTTTATTAATAAATATTTCTCTAAAATCTCTCCTTATTAATCTGGATGTCTGTGAACTTATTCCAAATTTACCTGCACCCCTGTATATATAGATAATGGATTATTTGACATCTCTTCATAGTGGAAGTCGCAAACAGAGTGGATATACATAAGATATGAATGAGATATAAAAAAATGAGAAGTGACTGAAATAATATGTACTCGAATTTGTAAAACAATGAGTGCACATGAGTTCTTCTTGAAATTAATACTCAGGAGGAATAAGTATTGCAACAGATCGATAATAGAAAGTAAAACTGGACTTTAAAAAAACTAATTGAGGGCAAATCGTAAAAGTTTTAATTCATCCTGTTTTATTCCAACGTAGGTATAAACTGAACAATAAAGTTGTTCTTTTAATTCAACACCTTTTTCCCCTCCCTATCACACATAGCTATAGTTAAAAGCTGATGTTTGTGAAAGGGATTGATTGACAAAAAAAGAAAAGAAAATAGCATTGGCATGTTTGATAAAGTATCACTTCATTCCCAGCTGTTGAGGATTGACCATTAAGTCAGTCATTATAATACCATAATTAAAAACACAAATTGTCTCTTCTTATTGGGCTTGCATCCATGACGTCATTGACGAATCCCTGACTGTGCTCCTCTTATTCCACCTATCACTGTTAATGGAATAAACAACTACTATGCTAAAATGATCTGATTTATCATATATGGTGATAGATGGATCACCACTATGACTAATAGACGCAATAAATGTAAAAGGTTCAATACTATTTAACTTATATTTTTTAAGCCTCCAGTGACGTCATCAGGTCAAATATATTGTTTATGATCCGTATTGGAGCATAAAACAGTCCATATCAATTTTCGACTCCATTGGCCAAGTGATGAGGCAAAGCATTGAGTACGGATAAAACATCGCTTCTTGTAATCAGTCTCGTCATTTTTGAGGCCATTTCAGCTACAATTAATTTGGTGGTCTACAACTTTTGTTTCATAATAAAGTTGATAGAAGTCCTTCTTCACGGTGAAATAGGCACTCTTATTTTACCCCAGTGACGTCATCAGGTATTAACAATGTTCAAATTCTCTGGATGAAACTCCTTGGATCCATGCCAATATTAATTTAATTTGCTACCAAGAGGGCAAGCAAACAGGCAATTTTGGAATTTCATATATACAGATTAAACAGATTTAATTATTAATATAATTAGTTATGAACAATTTATTAAACCTATGGTTATTTGTCAAAAAAAGAAGTTTTTTATTGTGCTTATAAAGTAGAAGCTACCATCCATTTCCCTTTCCAAAAGAGCCCTTTTGAATAAGGGGGCATCAAAGACCTCACATGCTTATAAATACCTACAATCATTATTATGCCTCAACTTCTCCCTTATCAGGCAACATCATCTAAGTGGCCCCAACTTCTTAATATATCGATTAATTAGATTTCCTATTCCTCTGCTGTGCTCCTCCTTGGGAGTAGTATTAACATATTACTGGCTTATACATAATTAGCCTACCTCCATCCACAAAGATAAAAATTTAATACATTCCTTCTCGAAATCCAATAAAATCTTATGTTTTTTCCTTCTATTTCTCTACAATATATATATTTCTTATTTTTTTGGCCATCAGACATTAATGATGGTCGTAAAAGTTTTTTTTTATTATTCAGATGTAATTAAGTGGAGGGGCCATTGCTTGTTGTTGTATAGAGCATATAAGGTACAAGAACCCCAAAGAAAGCCGGTTTTGTGGTTAGCCCTCATCTATTCAAATGAATATAGTAAGTAATCTAAGGAGTCAAATACATTACATGCTTTGTATGTACATAGTAAAAGGAATGTTGCTATATTGTAGGAGAATAAGAGGGACAAAGGCTGTCCAGACTTTGAATATTATTTGAAATTCAATGTACAAGGAGAATTATTCATATAAAAGTTAGGTATTCTAACCGTTAGGCCGTGCCATAGTTTACTTTTATAACACATATATTTTGTCGTAGAAACAATGTTTATCTTAAGTTCCATGAATATATTAATGTTGCTGCCCAAAGATTCTGTGGGGAACAAGAATCTTTTTATTCGTCTTCAACGATATTTATATTATCAGAGAAAGCTATAAACAAAAGTGTGTTTCTTCTAAAATATTAGGAGCCAAAAACTTTGAATTAGAAGCATTCTCTTCCGGCATGTTATCGACTCTTGATATAAAATAAAAGTCACTGTTTAACTATGAACAATTATCCTTCTAATAAAAAATGGCCTCTCAAGAGTATGCTACTGTGGAAATTTCAAAGAGGACCTTATACAATTTTGAGCAAACTTTTGAAAGATTGGCAGCTACAAATTTCATGGAAAAATAAAATGCTATCTTTTATCACAAAATTGCAGCATGAAAAACGTTTTATGGTTTGTTTCAAATTTCTTCTGATGTTTATATTTTTATTCTATTTGAAAGGATTGCAGTAACCTTTATATCTCCTTGTATCATGCTATTGCTCTCTGTCCTGCCTTTAACATTTTAAGACAATTATAAATTCACCTTAGAGGTATAACGGAAAAGTATATAACTCCCATTCTTTTATTCGAACACCTTTTAAACAACGCTCAAACAATCAAAATCTCAAGCTATTGAATATGCCTTGTAAGCATTTGAATTTTTTTAGCTGAACAACTGGCTACTTCTTCATCCCCTGGATCAACACTAGATTAGATCATCTTAATATCTACCTCTGCACGCTATTCCATGTTAGAATGAAGATTCCCTGTGTTCGGAGACCCAATGGACATAGGCCTGTGAATTAATAAAGTTTTACCCTGATGGCGCGACATGGAGTCTGAATTTTTTGAACGACTAATCCCCAATATAAAAGCTACCAAAGCTTCTCAAATATTTATATATTACTTTTAATTTCTTTTGTTAACGTGTTTCTTTTATTCTGTTGTTATGTAAAGTGTTTTATATTTTAGTGATTTTTAATTAACTGTGGTTTTGATTTATATTTAGAGTGGTAATTTTAAACCAAAATGTGTATTTTTGTATTTTTATATACAACACTTAAAGCAAATAAAGTCTTTATAAAATGAAATATTAAGCTTAAATATACGCAAAATCCAAAATAATATACATCTTGATTGGTGGTAAGGGCCATTCAGACATCTCAGGCAACGAATTTGTGGACTACCTTGCAAAGAAAGGAACGCAAGTAAAATCGCTTATGTTTGGAGCACCACCAGCTACATAAAGAAAGTGATAGATGGCTTCTTCTATGAAGTTTGGTGCAACAGATACAAAAGGATCTTGGAATGAAACATACTCATAGAATGTTGAATATTCCAAAACCAAAGGTTGTCGACTTTCACGTCCCAACATGAATTACTTGTTCAAGCCTACACAGGCATGGACCATTTCTGGCCCATCTGAGCAAATGGGAACACAAATGCCATTTGTAATATATGCATGGAGAGTCCCAAAACCGCTGACCACCTAATCAACCAGATGCCCATCGCTTTCATATGAGAGATACCAAGTCATGCAAGAGGAGGATGAAGATCTTCGTATGATTAAATTTATTAAAATGTAAAAAGATGCAACGAATATTGATTCTAACTTTAATTTAATTGCTTCATAAGTAGATTATAAAATAATTTATATAATGCAATGCTCATATCCATTTTTGCTGTTGTAGCACATATACCCCTTTGTGTGTCGTGTTCTTTTGCTGTATGTAGTATTTGCTTTTATCATTGTATAATTGTAATATTTGTATGTACTATGGTAAGACAGCAATAGATTCTTAACAAAAAAAAAAAAAAAAAAAGCCTTAAATATTAACTTCGTTATACAGGTTTAAATTATCTTCCTTCTCTGTTCTTAACAAAAACACAAAAGTACTCATATCTAAGGGTATACACAGCTCACACTGATATGAGCCCAGGTAATAAAGGTTATCCTCATGTTCGACAGCAAGGTATACGGCTTTGGATCTCAAGATTATCGTGGACTGTAATCTTTGGCATACACAGAGTATGAACTTCCCTTTTTTGCTGCGCTAAATATAAATTATTGAAATATTATTAATTCAATCAAGAACTTACAAACAAATAGTTCTAAGTTTGTAGTTATTACTAATAATTGTCTGTTAATTGATTCGAAGAGTGCCATTACATTTGATCATATTTAATGCGTAAGTTTTAATCTAAAATGTATAATGATTATTTTTATATCTAAAATAGTTTTTTTCAGGTATTTGATGGTATACTTTCTATGAACTGCTGAAAAAATAATATAAGCAGCCTAACAATTAGTCTCAAACACCACAGACATAATGTAATTAAAGCTACGAGCAATAACTACTCGTCAACATGACAGTGGTTTGACCCCATCTCGTAGGAAGGTGAAGAATTTGAATATCTAATCCAGGGTTTGTGAACCATCGTCGTTTTCCAAAAGAACGTTTTGAGGTTTGCCTATTGGAATTTTTATTGACTTGAGCTTCTTAAAACAAAAAGAATATGCAAAGCACCCCTCCATAAAAGGCTTGTCATAATGAGGGGGGCTTCCTTCTTTGGCTGGTAGTGAAATGGCTATAATATAAAGAGTGTGTAATATATATATATATTATAATGAAAACCTTGAAAGAGTAGCTGGGCATTAAAATGAGAAATAGGCTGAACCAGAGCAATAACTTATTATAATAATTATTATTATACATTGAATATAAATATCCATGAATCTATTCTTTCTAGTCTCCTCATAAAGTATTTCTTAGATATATTCAAATGGGTATAATTAGAATTTAAAGGTATTAAGATATGTTAAGATATTCTCTAATATATATACTATTTCAAATGTATATATTATAGTGGGATTTTTTGTCGTGAGGTTTTTTGTGTCCGGTCATTCAGATATTCATGCATTTATTATTATTATTATAATTATTATATTTATGGGTTTTTTGCCTCATAATTTATTCCTTTTAAAAAAATAAATCAAGGGAGAAGGAATACTTTTGACAGGTGTCAAACATATTTTTTATAATACTTATGGTGCTTCAAGATATGGTTTAAGACGGGCGCCAGTAGATCCCTACAGCAGAAGGAGGATAGATGGTCTTCACCGGGGCAGAAAAAATATATTTATGCTGTACATACATATTCATGACTTGAGGGGTTCATAGGATATTAATCCAGCAGTGTTTTTATTGCTGTTTGTTTTCTAAGGTGAAAAGTAAATAAACATAATTATTTTTTTCTTCCTCTGAACGTTGTTGATTGGAATAGAGTATGCACATATATTAAATGGGTTCAATCACAGGATGTTATAACAAATGCATATTCTTCTATAATCTTAGGCATCAAATTTGGGTTCAAAGCTTCTTTAAAAACGTTTGTCTGAGGTGATAGTTATACTTTTTTTAAATGTATTAAATAACTAGAGGCATGTATACACTCAGAGAGTGAAACCTCCGTCCTCACGATGTCCTTATGAGCCTTCCGAGGCGGATTTTTCACGACTGGGGGCGGCGTAGAGGGACGGGGGAGTTCCCCTCGACGGAAATTCCGAGAGGAAGACGCTCCCCGGCACCCATTTCACAGCACAGCGACATCTATTGGCAAGTAAGGCTACTTGAAATATTTATTCGTATTTAGTTCATTTTGCATCTTAATTCTGCACTCAGAGATTTAAAATTTAATCACTAGTTCCTTTTGGCATTTCCACAACTCCACAAAGTTTCATTCGAATCCGTTCCGTACTTTTTGAGTTATCCTGCTGACAAACAAACCAACCACAACCAACGCCAGTGAAACAATACCTCCTTCGGCGGAGGTAAAAATGTGTGACGAATATTAATAGTAATATGTGCTTCACCGAAATATATATTATTATATAATATATATATATATTATATATATGAATCATTTTTACACAAGTAATAACGTAATCCGGACTTAAAGTTTACTATTAAATAAAATGTGTTTGACGCTTCTGAATATCAATCCCAGATTTATTTTTTTCGATGGAATCGTATCTATGTTATAAATATATGCACAAGAGTAATCAAATTTGTCTATTTCACCTTAAATGCTTTCAATAAGTCAATCAAATTATTTTATCCAATAATCCTTACTAATACTGTGAAAAATCTATAACACTGTCATACACGATTTTACTAATGTTCCGCTATCAATATTTTATGAGTTTTATAAAATTAATGTGGAGCCATTAAAAGATAAATGTTAAATTCGGATGAATTTTATAATTTTACCAACATTGCATCTATGCACAGTACCCAAACTTCATGCGGCAACAAGGCCCACCTGTCCAACCTTCTCGCACGACTCAATTGGTTGAAGGGGAACTTGCCTGCATTTTGACATTAAATGAGGCCAACGTCATCTTCAGACCTCTTTGGACTTTGGAATATAGGGTGCCGTTGAGAGGAAGGCCTGCCGGACACCTCCTCCATCTGTGGACGCTATGAAGGCCCGCCACCTGAGTTGGTTCATTGAGCCAAAGCATTATCAAATAGGTCTCTGCTCCCTAGTTCCGTCTCAAGATCGAAGCCTATCTAGGACAATGAAGGGCATTTTTGAGAATAATGGGCTCAAGATCGTTACGGCAAAGTGTGCTGAATGCTTTATTAATTAAAAAAATCAAGTTTAACAATATGATATTCTTATATCAAAATGCCTTCCACAAAATAGAGATGTATCGTAAATAGAGGACATATAATATCATTGATTTATTTTTATATAAGTTGTCAATTGTTTGACAAAACATCTTCCTAAGACAATAATATATCATGTAATGATAATATCACTTTCATTTCGTCCATATGGAAGACTGGATGAGGGAAAGGGCTCTATATTATTCCCCTCTTCATTCCATGTTATTTCATTGGGTTATCAAATCTGTTCTGAATGGCTTCTTCAGAAAATTAGTTTCCTATTTGAAGATGAAAGAGAGATATGTATAAAAAGTGATCAAAACCTGAAGTGGCTCTCCCCCTTATAGCCTAAAAACGTATTCATCAACCGTTCTATTATTATATTATTACAGAGTCCATTACCCATCAGAGTACGTTTAAATACAATCACTAAATCCATGGTAGATATAATTTGGTACATTGTATTTTCTACAATTCTGTTATATAGCCTAATATATAGTCATTTTATTACAATTCAGTAATGTGGTGTTATTTATAAATTTCTTAGCTTTGTGATATGACCGTGAACGCTACATCTTAAATAGAGAAC
>CP045899.1:1101226-1125888 GCA_013387185.1 Caligus rogercresseyi
ATCTTTTGAGGCTGTTGACACATCGGCCTATAGTGTATTGTTAAAGTCCACTTCCACTCAGATATTTTAAACCATATTATATATTATTAATAACATTTTGAGGTTCTTGAAAGGCTTTTATGACTTCAAAACCTTGTTTTAAAGAACTTTTGTTCAGTTTTTATCAATTAATGAGTAGAGATCATTATTTGAGGGGATTTTGCTAGAAATCATATGTATTTCTTGACGACAAAGTCGGTTTGAATATATAAGATATAACTCATAGCTTTTGATTACTACTATTACACATACTTGATTACAATATATCATATATGGAGAAAAGTCGAGCTATTTAATTTTTTATATCTAGTCTATTAAATAAACGTTTGTCTGCGTAAAAAACCTTTTAAAAATCTTTATTTGATCGGCTGCCAGATATTTGGCATTGATCTTTGAAAATCCCCAATCTCACCTCCAAGAATGGACCCCTGCAGCTATAGTAATTAAATATGACCATGCCTCTCGCCTATCTACGCCCACTCTCTCCAGTTTTTTTCTTGGCCCATGGGCATATATTTCGACAGATCAACCAACGATATACAAAAAGGTTTGTGCACATATTTAGTGAAAAACGATCATAAATAACACCATTTAAACGAAAATATCAGAAAACATTAAAAACTTTGAAAACAAACATATCAATAAAAATTATATCTCTAATAAATATTTTGAATATAAAGAGGCGATGGGATGATACAAAAGAAGGTTCGTCGTTTTTTAACTGTTCGCATTTTATATAATATGTAGTGAACTTTAGTTATGACGGCGTCACATTTGGCATTCTTTGTGAATGTCAGAAAGTCTTCCTCAGAAGTTTTGGTCTTGAAGAGGTTTTTTAGTGAGATTTGGAGGGCTTTGGTAAGTATCTGCTAATGCAGGGCAGTTCCAAAGGAGATGATCCGTGGTCTCGTGGTGTGTTTTTACAAAGAAACAGTTCTTTCGATCGTCTTTGAAAAACTTGCCTGGCACCTCCAGCGAACCGGTCAAAAGTCGGTATTTGAACCATTTCACTGAGGACGTAGAAATCTATTATTCACAGCCGACGACGCCACATAGACGCTTATACTTCTTTGTATCCCCGTCTCTTTAAGTACGCTTTAAAAGGTACTATTGTTGAACGGTGGAAGCATTGCGTAAAATCTGTATGGATAAATGGAGATCTTGATCCTGACAAATGGACGATTCACTCTAGAAAGGTTCCCGAAAACCCAATCTCCCTCCATTTTATTGTAAAAAACTACAAGAAATTCAACTCCAAAGACAATTTAATTTGTCTGTGTATGATACTTTATCTGTAGATTTAATTGTACAGTTATTGTGTTTTTGTGATTATAGCATTAGATTAATTAATACATTACGGAATGGAATTTTTTGTTTAAAAAGGTTAATTTTATCTATAATGTTTATTATGTATAAACACCTTTTCTATTACATATCTGATACTATTCGAATTCTATTGTAAATATAATGTTTTTTAAAAGACCTTGTTGATGATAAAAAAACGAATTCTGTGACATCCCATACCTTCCCTGTACAGTAAATAGTTTAAGACCCTCTTCAGCTTTGGTTTACTCACTCCTGATGGACCACCAATATCAAAAGGACACTCCAATGGAGTCTTTCCTTTTGTGTGTGCAGTGGACAATTAACACCTTTCATCGATTCCACTTCTTACTTGCTTTTATATTGTAGGGAGTGTTTCTAAATGGGTGGGCCACTTCTGGTTTACATATATGTATTCCAAGCATGGATTTTGGCTTGCATGGTGTGATCAAAATTATTAAATACATTAAACCTTTTGTGTTATTCTTTGTATTCTCACAGTTTTTTAAATTATCTATTTTTTAATAGCTATGGAAATAATAGTTATTCTTTTTTGTTAACTGACGATTACTTTGAATATAGATATTTCCTTTGACTTGGAAGTAACTAAAAGACTACAAATTAATACCAATCGGGATACAGAGTAATTAAGGAGTTATAAAAACTTTAGGTAGATCTATAGTTTCACTTTCGTGTTAAGTGTCATCTAATACTAGTTTATTGTTAATTTAGTCTAATAAAATGGGGCTTCATAATCTTTAAAAAAGTAAATATCTACCCAATTATATATTTTTCCTTTGTGAAGATCATAAAAAACACTCAACGCCCTTTTTAAGTACTATATATTTGCAATGACCCATATCGATACTCCTCCAATTATTTCGTAGTTATTTTTGAATCTTTGAAAAACAGAACTAAATGTTAAATCATATATTTTTTATAAAAAACCTTAAACTTTTATTTATATGCCGCAAATATAGGCGTGAAAAAATATTCCTCCAAAATGATAAAAATATATTTATTGAGCAATCAAGGTCTTAAAAATCTATTGTTATTGTATGCAAATTTATTTTAAAAAGAACATTCAATTTTTTATATATAGTTCAGTGTAACTGCATAGAACTAAAACATTATCGATTAGTCCATCAAACCCTATTATATAAAACAGAACAAAAAACACAAAATACAGTAAACCACTTCACTTTCGTAGGTTAACGCCCCTAATTTTTTCTAGGCATTAGAGACAAATAAACCACCTAATAAATGCATGAAAAACACGTCCTTCAACGAAGGGGCATATATTATAGATAAAAAAGTCTACGCAAAGTACTTGCTTGAATTATCCCTTTCACGCAACCTTTTACAGTCTGCCTGCATACAAGAGTCTTCTCTGCTTCCCTCTGTGTGTTTTTATATGCTCGTGTTGTTTGCTTTGCAGCTCCTGCTATACTTGGAATATGCGTGCATGAAGCTTACATATTCTATATATATATATATACATAACTCCTCTTTTCTTTGAGGAAAGCATGAATACTTTAAAATAGAAGGCGCGTACCTACGCATTTTGAAGAAGAAGAAGAAGAAAAAAAGCCTTCGTGAGAAGAGAGAGAGAGGGAAATATATGTCCTTCTCTAAGGACTTACACTTATAAATCTCATTCATGTACGACGACACCCCCAAAGGAAAACTTCATCCGGAGTCTCTCCTTCAATTAAGTCTATTCAATATAATAATAATAATGATGATAGTATGTAGTCATACATATCTTACTATCTTTAAACCAGGCATTCATTTGATTTATCACACTAACACACACAAAAAAAAGAAAGAATAAAAAAAAAGATTCTCCAGACAAAGGGAAGGAAGAAAGAAGAAGATAAACGTCGTAATGGAGGGCTGTGTTTGACGACCTTTTAAAAGTTAATTGGAGAGGAAAAAATCCTTTTCTTTTTCCTTCTTCTACTTTTGTTCCTTATTCTCTATAATGGAAGTCCTACTTTTGAATAAATATTCATATCACCGACACTAGAGACTATAGAAAGGCAGGATCAGAATTAAGCCTTTGTTTGTAAATCTGAGTGATGACATTACCCCTGAATCTGGACTTGAAAAGTTGTTTGATGACGTAAATCCATCTACTATAGAATAGAAAAAAGGGATAATTCCACGATATATTCTCGTTGATGTTCCCCTCTGTTTCATTAAGAATGTATAAATACTTTTCCCTTATAATGACGTCACTGGGTGTTAACTATTTTGTTTCCCTTTTCTATACCTAAAAACTTGATATTGATACTTTGATTGTTCAAGCAATAGTAAGGATTTCTTTCTTCTATTTTAGTGTTTCAAGGACTTCATTAATACAGGTTTTTTTAATATTTATTGATGGAATAAAAAGAATCTCTTATTAGGATACAGAGCAGCTATCTATTCAATGTAGCCGCCGTCTGCTGTCAAAACTTGCTCAATGCGGCGACAAAATCGAGGACATACCTTTTTGAACTTGACTTCTTCTATCTCACTGAGTTTGTTCTTGATGCAGATGTTGAGGGACTGCTTGGTGTAATGGGAGGAGCGGTTGGTCAGTTTCTCCACGTAGGGCCAGACAAATGATTCCAACGGTTCAAATCTGTGATCAGGGGGACCAAGAGAAGAAGTGTAAGAATGCAAAAGCATTTGCGTCTGCTCAGCTTTGTGGGTCGGAGCCGAATCTTGCTGGTAACCCTACGGCCTAAAGTTGAAAACAGATTTGATCCACACAACGTCCTCCAAGGCCTGCAGGTAGATGTCTGTGTTCACCCTAAGGCCTGTCTCGAAGATGTGGGGCGGCATGACATTGCCCTCACTTGACACGACTCCAAAGATGATGACAGTGGCTGGAAACTGGTCTGATGACTCATCCAACTACTTCCTGAGACTACTGATTGTTTTAACTGCCATTGGCAGAAGGCCAGAGATGTCAGCATTGCTCATTTGATCACAAAACATAATCTGAAGAGCAGCGCGTCTACTCATTGAACATAATAAGTTTTCTTGGACACTTGAAATGATAATACTATTGTTACAAGTGGAAATCAGTACTGAATCCATGAGTGATCTGAGGAAAATTTAAGCATTAAAAACATACAGCTGATGGAGTAATGTTGTCTTCAGAATGCGTTATACTTTGTCACGAAGCCGGTATAGAGCATTGCTTTTTTCCGTGATAAATCAATTTAAGACAGCTTTTACCAATTTGTGTTTGAAATATATATATTTCAGAATTATATTTTATTAGTGTATTGCTACTCATGATATAGGCCGATGATTACTATCTTTGCATTTGTAATTTTTGTTACCCATTTTACTTTAGTATTTAAAAAATACTTTATTGTACACATTAAAGTTCTTTTTATATAAATTTTAAGTCATATCAATAGCATTTATTGCAAATAAAACATTTGCTATCATACGTAATTATTAAAAAAACAAATCCAAAAAATGACCTTTCATAAAATTTTACTTGCATTATAGATAAGCTATTTTTTGCTTAACTCTAAAAAATATCTTGAAATCATTTAAAAAAATACTGATCTTTATATAGTTCCACAGCAGTTCTAAAATGTTTTTAGTTTAAATATATTTTTTTTTGGTAATGTGACTACCTGATATATCTTATGCAATAAAAAAATGATTTCTTACTTAGGTTTTAAAACCTTAGAGTCTTTTATAAACAAAATTTTCAACGACTTATGCTGGACAATAGTCGATTTGGAAATATGGGTCTATGACCATGTATACACTTCAGTTAAAAAATCAACGAGAGTGTCCTTCCAGTGTATCAATCAATTAGGACCGTTTGTTTTAAAGATGTCTCTCTTTTTGTTTTTATTGGATTAGATAGTATTTTAAATAGTGCATTTTTGTACTGCCAATTTTTTAAAACTTATTCTATTGACTAAAGGGTGTAGTTTATTTTTGATAATTCTAAAACAACTAATAACAATATTTTTATAGCAACAAGCCAACCAAAAAACAATCAATTAAAGGCTTCCACAAACAAAGCGAGTAAAACTTAAATAAAAAATAATCCTTGTAAACGATAAGCTTCCAAAACAGAATAAGAAAAAATATTCAATTATTGTTACTGGAATTAAAAATGAAACGAAATAAAAAGAAATTTGTTAGAAAGAAGAATTTGGCGTCTTGGTAATATCTGAAGATGAAGGGCTTTTTGGATAAATAAAAAGGTTTTTGTTAATTTTAATTATTCTTAAAACAATTATTCATTGCTTTAAATCATATTGAACGAATAGTATATTATTCGTACATAGTCCTAATGGTGTTTTTATAGATAAACAAATAGACAGTTTAATCCAATTATTTATTATTGAATATTTTCTTGTTTCGGTTAAAAACATTTTATTCGGTAAACTGCAAAATTTTATAAAGTGTAGATAAAATACACTAAAATTATATACAGAAACAGAGTAAAACTATTCAGGGCAGTTGCGAAAATACATAAATGAACATTGTAGTTCATATTTACTGCCCTAATGAATAACCTTATATAAAAGGATCAATTATTAGATTGGTTTAAAAATGCACGATGTCTTCTTAAAATCTTTTGATAGTTTTTATGTAGAGCTTCGATCTTGCTGGCACATATTTAATTATATCGGCAGCCCATTTCCACGTTGGCGTTCCTAAATCTGGGATTTTGATGGAGAGAGCAGCGTAGCGAGCTGAGGCACCAATCATGATGGGCCTAAGGTCTTCTTCGACTACGTAGTCATTTGTCGTTATTTTTAGTGCTAAGAAAGATTTTATATTTTGTAATGTACATTGAATTGCTTTGTGTGTATATTGAATATTATCACTTTAAGGGGAAAATGTATGCGTATCTCAATAATGTATTTTCAAAATCAATATAAAATGAAGATTTAACCTAAATATTAGCACTATCCTATTTTATTTAGTTTCGAATAAATAAAAAATGGGTGGTACAACTCAAGGATACGCATTTGTACAAATATCTTTAATAGAAGCCTAAAGAAGGATGTATAACCAAGAAAATGAAATGAGGTCATCACTCAAATGGAATAATCACACTTTTTCCATCTATGTAAGTAGTAGTATGTATATAGTTCTTAGCATACTTACATATATAACACGCACACATACACAAAAAAAATATATACAGATAGGATAAGGAGTAAAGAAAGAAGAATACCAGGAACTGACTCTACTAACATAAAAACCCACCTACATCCTGATATCTAGGGCAGCAGCTAAAAGAAGTATACGATCTATAAAATGGGAGGTTGAATAACATAAAAATAGGCCTTTTACATGTATAGACATACTTAATCCATCATATGGAAAGCATATGTATAGCCCAGTGGTTCTTCATTAAATAATTATTGGTCAATTTCTGTATTTTTTTAATACAAAATATTTGTTCATATTTTAAAGTGATTTGAGTACTAAAAACTAAAGCTAAATAATAACATAAATATGTAATTCCGCTTCTTGTACAGCTGAGATCCATCGAATCAATGGTCTATAAATAGACCATTTATCAATGGTGGTAAATCCAGAGCAATAATGTTGTGAAATCGTTATGATTCAACTGACTAATTATATAAATTTGTGGTTTTTGGCCGAAATTAATGATCTTTTAAATTATTAAATTAAATTATTAATTTGTTCGTTTTTTGGTATCTTGAATAAATAATATTAAAAATAATAACAATATCTCTGTCCGTGATCCTGCATCTCGTATGACTAAAATCTTAGGCCATTGATCATAGATCAACAATGGCAAACAGAACACTACATATTCGGGGTTAATTATGAACACATTTTGTCGAAATGTTTAGCTTTTTGGGCAGAGTCGATGTAGTCAGCTAAGCATTTGTAATTGTACAATTTTTATAACTGTATTGGAACTAAAGTTAATATTTCTCTGAAAATTAAAAGAGTATTCTTGTATCTCATGAAACAAACTAAAAAGATCATTTTTTAAAATGAAGTAACGAAGAGGATTTTTGTTCAAAGTCCAAACAAATAAAAAACACAAATGTTTAATTATATTTTTTTACACATTAACATCATTTTATATACATTTACATATTTGTGCTTGTATATTCTTTTATGGACTTTTGAATAAAAATAAATAAAAATAATTCGTCGTTGAATGATTTGATTAAAAGATTATGTATTTCTTATAGATAACGGTAATTGTAGATAGGAACTACATTTTAGTCCCTTCTACTATTGTAATAGCATGGATGCTTCGTTACTTGGACGTGTTTTTTTACTACTTTATTCAATGATTTTTGTATGCATAGTAATTATAAAAGTAATCCTTATTTATTAAGAAAAGCATGCGCTTTTAGGTCATTTAGCCTTATGGAAAAACAGATATAGAGGAGCATTGTTCTGCCGAAATTGGCCCCAATTTCTGTGAGAATGATTAAATGGACCTTGCCTTCTTCAATACAAATCGGCAGTCTGAAAATAAAAAAATGAACATGCAGTTTATATTTCTCTCTGCTGCGGCAAGGTACGCCGCTTTGGACCTCAAAATTCCTTCCGTCTTTGGTGATTCGTGGACACTAGCCGCCGATGAAATCCAATACTTCCCTCCCCGGTCCCTCTTTTATAATGATGCCATAAAGAAGCTTTTAAATAAATTTAGAAACTACAAATAAACTTTTTATTCTTTCCCTGTGTATTCGTTTAATTTCGTTATTTCGGTAATATATCTAATATATATATATATATATAAGTTTGTTCAGCTAAGATGATAAAAATTTAAAGTATAATGTTTGATAATGTATTTTTTTCCTCATTAGCATCTAATTATATACCTTATACTTTGGTTATTGTATATATTCCATGAACTGTGGAAAAATTTACATGTTTCTTCGGAATATTTTTTTCTTTGTGGAATTGCAAGCCATTTATATAAAATATACATCATAAGGGATTCAGACAATATCATCAAATTCAAAAAAATCATTAACAACATTTGGCATTTGATTAATAAAAACTTTGGCATCAAAATTATATATTTATCTTCAAATAACCCCTCAAACCCCTAAAAATGCGTATTTTAGATGCCATATACGTGGTCCCATTAAGCTTCGAAGGTTTTTTTGTTTGTCAAATTGGTAATCTCAAATCATAAAAGCGTAATGAAATATAATTGTAAAATTAAAATATAGAACGTATCATCTTTTTGGATTCTCCCTTCCCAGTACAATTGATAAATATTTTAATCTTTAGGAATATTTAGAAAAAATTAACTATGCTATTGAGAACAATATATTCATTCTGTAGCAAGGTTGGATCCTTTTGATTTTGCTTTAGAGTCTATTGGTTCTTATATACTTTATTTTAAAAGAATTCCTGCATAAAGATACAAACTATTGAACGTAAAACACACAAGAGATTGCTGAAAAAACACATCTATATTAAATCTCCTAGAAATAATGATTTCTTCAATATTTTTAAAATTATGAATAGCAAAATACAAAAAAAGATATGTGAAGGATCAAATGAGTTTTAACAATTTCTGTTCCAATTATTTGCCTAATTTCTTCTTTGAGGTTGTAGAAAATATAAATTAATATCAATAATATGTAAATATATATTTTTATTCTATCTTTTTCGAATTATCATTGATTAATATATTTTTGCGATTATTTAGGATGTAAATGAAAAATAAAACTTTTCTAAGTTAAAAATAGCTCAATGTATGCGTCGTTGATGATTGTATTTATAGTTATTATTATTTGAAATTATAAGCTCAAACAATATTGCTCATCGAATATTGTTTTCTAAATATAAAGACAATAATATTTATAGATATTTGAATAATAATTGTAGGCTTTTTAATCAGTACATAATTTCCTGTCCATGAAACCGGTATATGAATATTTTTCAGAATTAGATTTTTTAAACTCCAAGTCAATTCAGTCCTTATATCCTTGCTCTTCATAAAATAATAAAACACAATTCTAGTTATAAAAAATGTGTTTCTGTCCATTTAGAAAAATGAAATTTTAAGTGTGCTTGCCTATTGATAATAAAGCGAATATCAAGTTGATTTTTACCTTCACTATGTATTTGAAAAACCTTATAATTAAAATATTTACTGATATGATTTTTCATACATTATTTTAGGTTTATATGTACTTTGTTGTACATATCATAAAAATGAGCTGTTGAATAAAAACACCTTCTTAGGAAGGCAACCATGACTTTTCCTTTCTTTTCAGGCACTAATACTTATGTATTAGGCCTATGGCCCATTCATGAAAAACAATGTTTGAGTAAACATTTCCTTTTTTTGCTTATATGGTTTGACAGAATTGCATCTTCCGACTGGATATAAATAAGCATTATAGCGTTAAAATTAGTCACTCGAACCTAGATCTTATCAATGATGATCTTACCAAAATGAGCATCCCCTTTCGGGAGTATTCGAACCTGGTCCCCCAACATTGAGAGTTGAACACGCCTTAACGCACATGGCTATCGCAAACGGTTTACTGTAATTTCATCACGCGTAAATTCGTCACGGACCTTTTATAGCCGTTTTTTTTGTCATGGTTATTTACCTTGCTCTTTCAACGTGAGTCAATTTCTTCGTTCTTCTTTTTCTCTTCGTCGTATTTTGTCGCGAAGCCTTTTTGTAGTGAAGCATTTTCCGAACTATTTTTTTTTTACTTTTGTAGACCTAATCACACGAGCTCAGTCGGGGGTCTCATGGGGTTTAAATCTACCAGTGACTGAATTAACGCGCGATAAAATTACTGGACACCATCGCAAACCCTTATTTTTCTTGTGTAGAACCTGTGATTTAAAGAGCTTAATGCGAAGGAGTGGGCACTTGATGAAAATGTTTTAATGAAAGGATAAATATATACAAATATCACCTAGTGTGAGTAAATATCATAAGTTACCATAGAGATCTCTTTACAATAAACATGTAAAAGATAAGCAGGTGACTTCTCAAGTGAAGAAGAAGGAATTTATTATTATTATTGATGGTTTCTCATCTATTTTACTTCCATCACTTATGATTAGAGAGATAAAAATGTGGTGCTTTTTGAAAAGGTGATTGGTTGAAATGAAAAAAAAGCAATAAAAAGCAGTTCATATTAAGCAATAAAGCATCACTTCACTCACAGCTGTTGAAGAGCGAACATAAATTACTCAGAGAGAAGAAATTCATCCTTAAAAATACTAGTTGTCTCTTCTTGATGGCCTACATCCAATGACGTCATTGGCGAATCCTTTCTACTCCATCATTACATATTATTTTTACTATTTATAGAAAGCAACTGTTCCTTCTCAAAAATAAAGCATGTTGCTTGTTAACTCTTATCTGCCGATAAATAGAGCATTGCTCTGAATGTTGGACTTACAAAAAGGAGGAAAACTGTTTATCCAACTGAGAAAAAACTATGTATATTTGGTAAAGAAGAACTGTAGCAGAGTCCTTCTTCTGCTCCTTTATGTGCCTTTAATATATTATATTTTATTTTATTAAAACTTGTAAAATAGTATTTATATTTGTAAAAAGGTATAAAAGAAATACCTCTTAAGAAATAAATATCATTTTAGACTAGATAACCAAAGGTGTAAGTCCTTTTTTCCCTTTGGTTACAAGCCTTTTTATTTCTCCATAATTCAATAAGCCGCCTTGTAATTCCAATGAGGTTGTTGATAAGTGTAATTTTTTATTTGGACAAAAGTGCAACTGCCTTTCTACAAACAGTCCACATTATGCATCGAAGATGGACTTATAACAACTTGTCACTTATGAAGGGTCCTTTAATGTGTGGCGTCATGTATTCCTGCCGTGGGACCCATTATCAGCGGTTAAATTATAAACCCATAGCAATTAAAAACAAAAAAACAATGATTATATTATCCATTCGTTTCCTTTAAAATTTTATTTAATCTATCCGCATTGTGGAAATTTTTCGACTTCTATTATTTCCCCATGGATAACAAACACGGAACTTCTTCTCGAACATGATCCGTTGAAAGAAAAGAAGACTATACAATATGAAAAACTATTGTTGGTGTGAATACAGTAATAGTCTTTTCATATGAACCTCAATCCATACGAATTTGGTGAATTCAATATCCAATATCACCAACTAATATAAGGTATATAATCAAGTCCTCACGTTCAGGTAAAGATATATTGTTTTTGTTGCGTCAAAAGATCATCACTCTAACTGCAAGTATCAACTGAAAAGTTGTTCTTATTGGCGAATTGCTAAAACTAACATATATATATATATATATATTGATATACCCTTGGAAGAAAGATGTTCTTCAAAAACACTCTCTAAGACTCATTACAACGCATTGTATCATCTTCTGCGCAAGGAAAACACTCAATTGAACGATTGGTTGATCCTAACCTGGATTTACTTTTGCTGCATCTGGTTGAAGTTCCTATCCCAAAAATTCCTCTTGCTTATCTTATGAACGGTCAAAGCTTTTTGGGAATTTATTATCTCTTATTAAACTTTTTGTGTACATAAAGTATTGACTCATTGAACGTTATTTATTTTTTGAAATCTATTTTACTACATTCATGTATTTGTATATTCCATCTTTTATATCTTGCTTGGTACTGCTTTCTTCATCATTTAATCGAATATTTATTATAAATTAAAAACAAAACTTCCTTTAAAACTCGGAAAATTTATTTTCTACTACATTTCTTATTCAATATGAAAGATATACATACAACGAAAGTGTTGATATACAATGATGTTGTCCTTCGTCATAAAAATAAAGAATAATATCAATATAAGACGCAGACTTTTTGTTGCATTAACATATTTTAGGTTTCTTATTTATCTTACTTTGACAGGTATTGCATTAATTGTAGCATGGCCTGGACAAGAAATATTACGTTACGGATATCGTATTTTATGCTTCAATTGATATTCCATAGAGTTCTGTGGATTATTCTTTAAGACTTACAAAAATAATATTTTGATTTATGGTGATATGAGGGCCATGAAACATACATTGCAGGCTGTTGTAATTGTTATTTAGGAGTGATGGAACTTATCTTGTTATATCAAGCTCTCTTAGTTATACTGATTATGGTATCATTTGAAGATATATTAAGCTTAGGATTATATTATAACATTGTATATTTACAAAGGATTTACTTTTAGTTTTTTGATAAAACTTCACATTAAAAAATCTTTATACAACTTGATTTTAACATGAAAGTTAACACATTTTTATTTGATATATTATGATATAAATGAAATATCTCTTGGCTTTTAATTCTATTGCATTATTTTTTTTACTATACAACTACCCTGTTAGATATTTCGATATATACATTTATATATATATATATATATATGTCACGTAAGTTTATTCAATATTTGTAATAAACAATACAGAGCAATATAGAATACAGTAAATAAAAAAATTAAAAACACTTTTCAATAGTTGCATAAACAAACATAAATGCAATTACAATTAAAAACTACTGTTAAAAGTGGTGACCTAAATATAGAATGATAATTTATTTGTTCATTGAAAAAACGTCGGTATTTTCTTTAAATCCTCTTCTATTTTGGTTTATTATAATGTGCATGACTTTTTAATAATATTGATAAAAAACAACACATATCAATATTACAAGGTTACTGTTTATTTGTTTGATTGTAATATTGATAATTTGAATACAAGACAAATTCTACAAAGAGAAACACGAATCCTAACAGACTTCAAGGAAGGGAGAAACTCAGTATATAGAAATTTTAAACATTATTTTTGCATCATCTATCATATTGATTTACATGAATACCCATTTGAGGAAATTTTGTAGAATCTGAAAAAGTATCATTGATCCTAGGCTTGTTAAATGATGTTGAACATAATTAAACCATGTTTCTTTTCTTTAACCATAAGCTAACGAATGGGGATCTAATAAAATATGTCCCAGTTCCCTGGGTCATGTTGTTTTTAAAATAGTTGGTTTTTTAAATGTACTTTGTCATTTTTATTTATGCTGGTTTGAGGTTAGGATCCCAAAGAACGAATGCAGTCGAATCTTTGATTCGAGTAAGAATAAGATTAAAGATCTTAGGCCATACCCATAACCACAGTAATGTTTTATTCAACTTTTAAAAGTTTCATGATTAAATTTTTCATGTCATAAATAATATTTCTTTTATGTTTGGTAAGGATTATTGTCACAAAATATTTAATACTAAATTAGTAATCAATTTATTGCTGGTTCAACCCTCGACATCTCAAAAAATATTATTTTAATGACTTTATTGAGTTAGAGATATTACATAGGTCAATATATGAATAACATTTTAGTTAAAATTAGATCTCTAATCTAAAGTCACACCAATTATTATATAACAGAACATATTTAAAAAACATTGATTTCCACAAATATTGTTAAAACAAGTAGTTATAGTAATAAAAAAATTCAGTTAACAATACATTATTTTTTTAATAGAAAGAGAGTTCACATTAGTGTCTTCTAAATTTTTTGTAAGCCCGCAAAATTCGCTGAATTTTTTTTTCATGCCCATTGGAACTGGAGAGGTAAAAAATGCACCTCCTGCATACTTCCAAGGAATGTTGTCGGTAACCAGGAATCCTAATTGAAAAAGCGTCGAAACTATTATTATATATTTCATAATACATGAATATAATAATTATTATATTATTTGTTTGCATAATTGCGGAAAATCGAAATAATATGTTGAATACAAAGTAATAGTCTATGATTTTTACTTATATCAGTAAACATTTATGCTAGTGAAGATGCATTAAAAGAAAAACGCTATAATGCTTATTTATATCCAGTCGGATGCAATTCTATCGAACCATATAGGCAAAAAAAAAAAAAAAAAGGATCCTTTATGCACGCATTTATAGGAATTCAATCATACATATACATAACTACAAGGCCATGTTGGCCTTTCTTATTTAAGTAGGTAGGAGTCGATTTCAATAAATACTACATAGAGGCACATATAAAAGGCGGCGTACACACATTGTAAAATAAAGTTAAACATATATGTATACATATATACAAACCTTACTCCCTTCCCAAACAAACAAACATTCATACATATATATGTACATATCTGCCTTTCAAGGGCTTTCTAACTCACAAAAAAATTCAGGCAGAGAAGTAGCAGTATTCAAAAATAAGAATAAAAAACAACCCTTCCTTCTCTGCCATACATTTTATATATGTAATTTGTAATATGGCAGTCCAACAACACAAAACCACTTTTTGTACATACCAACACATGCAAACCCATACAAAAAACAACAACAACTTCAAGTGATGATAAACATAAATGTATATCAACAGATCTAACAAATATATACTATTATAACTATTAAGCAGTTTTTATGATTGGATTGTTATTAATGATTAAATAAACTTCGGATATTTATGGAAAATTTAAGGTATAAAAAATATAATTATTTATAAGCGTTATTGATAGTTGTTTACTATTTATATTTTGCAAATGTGAGGAACATACGTCATAACAAGCATTCAATAAAACATTTTAAAAATTAGACTCGCATGGACAAAATGTTTTTATTGTAGCATTGTTTTTGTTAGTATAGCTTACATATGGAAAAAGTTACGTCGTTTTTATATATAATTAATAAATTGCATGACCTTGTAAGCGCCAGACTTAACCGTTTATATGCAATAGCTAAATTTTTAAATAAGAAATAGTTTTTTTGACATAAGACCAATTCCTTTTATTTAACATTTGATTTAAAGTAAATATATATATATATATATATTAATGCATGTATTTTGCAATATGAAATCAATTACGTTCATATAAGTACCTCAAAATATGAAGCCATAGAAATACTTTGTCGTGTTTGTGGAATTAGAGAATTAAAATGTTTTGTGACAATGGAAATTCTAGTTTTGTATGAGGATGGACAATTGAATAGTATCCATGTGAGACAGCATTAATGATATCAAAAATTTCTAGATATCTTTGGAAGCTACTAGATTTTTTGCTCTGATCATGTCGACTACGAAATGTGATGTGTTGTAAGACAGTGCGCTTAGCTCAATGCGTCTAGGCGTTTTCAACTCTTAATGTTGGGGTGTTGTGTAGACCTCATTGATAAGATTCTAGGTGTGATAAACTAATTTTAACGCTTGTATGCTTATTTATATCCATTCGGATGCAATTCTATCGAACCCCATAGGCAAAAAATGTGATGTGTTGTCGCGATGGAGAGTGCAGTTCTGTATGAAGACCGGGATAAGAGAGCATTTACTTACACCAGGTACAATATACTTTTTGACTGCATAGTTGTAAATACCACATTAATAATTAAAAATACTTTTAAGACAATAAAGTCCTTCTCGAACCAGCAAAGACTATCCTTGCTTAGATATGTACAAGGACATACAATTTTAGTTCAAAAAGCTCCTTATATACGTAAACAGACGGTTAATAAAACAATTTTAGGGCAGGTTAACATCATGTGGTCATTCCGATGTCACATAATGCTTTGTAAAATGGCTTGCTCTTTGCTAAATCTGTCTTCCATCTAAAAAATGATTTATACATTAAGGGACTTATGAGATATCGGAATGATCACATGATGTTAACCTGCCCTAAAATTCTTTATTAACCGTCTTATTCGAACGCGTTAGTACATTATTAATTGATGTAGCAATGTTTAATGTGTCCTTTCACCAGATGCCATAACACTATATCTACAAATCCATGTACCCATTTTCTGCATATATTTACAAAATATAAGAGTAAAGCTTTTTTTTTCTCTTTCCTTATGAATCACCCATTAAATATACCATTACTCAAAAACCAACTTTATGCGCAAAATAAAGAGAGGGGGATTCTTTCTACATTTATTTTTACTTTAACCCAAAACTTCATGCATTCACGCATAAATATACAAACACACACATACAAAAAGCCTGGAAAGCGGAATGTTTTTTTCTTAGCCCCCCACTCTTTCTCCGGTCCCCCCCCCTTTGAAGGAAGTCTCTCTCAAATACAGTCCAATTTGTATACAACATACATGAACCAACGCACCTCTTGTTAGTATACATATATTTATTCAAATATATGTATACAAAAAAAAAAAACCTCTACTACTATGACTCTCTCTCTTTCTATGTAGGTTTTTTTACATTTGAATATATGAAAATAGACCAATGAAAGAGAGGAATGAAAGCATTTATACACCACCCTTTTTTATTACTAGAGCAACTCAAAGGAACTCATAACTACTACATAGAAGAAGGGGGAGAAGAAAGGGGGGGGGGGAAATCAAATGTCTGTATGTATGTACATAAAAACGCGGGGTTTCCATATATTTAAATATGCATAACTATCTTTTTTGAGAGAACAGAAAAAAAGGAGGGCTTTAGAGAAAGAGAGAGAAAAAAATAGAGAAAGGACCTGCATATTCAAATGGAAGGGAGAAGAGTCCTAACAAAAGGCTCCCTCCTCTTTTTTTCAAATGGGATTTCAACACCTACTTGCTTTCTAAAATACACACTACTTTGAATATTCACATATATACACATACTCTTTGTAGAAAGAGTACAGACTGCTGCAGGGAGAGGGTGCTCCCTCTAGCGGGAGTGGATATAAGTTAGAAAAAGAAAAAAAACTTAAACGTCCCCGCCCCGGAATTATATATTTTTAAATTTTTTAAAAGGGGGAAGACTTTTTTATGGATGAAATGTGGCTTTCTCCATCCTTTTTTTCTCTTTCTTGAGCATATTCAAATATGTATGCAGTATAGGATTGGATCCTTTCACCAAAAAAAGGGGTTTAAATGGATAGAGGGGGGGATGTATGCTTGATAATTGAGTTGAGAAGGACGTGTTTGTTGGTGCCATATTATCATAATTTCGTACGTGTTAATTGTACATTATATTTAGAATAAAAAGATGAATACTACAAGACAAAATTATGGGCCTATGGCATTTTTTGCATTATTTATATATCATCATAATTCGTTAATAAACAATTTGCAGTATTGGTAATGATATGGACATATGTTTTATCTACTTAGTTAAAAAATATATATATTCTTAATTTTGTTATATGTCTGTTTAATTCCTAGGTTAGATCCCTCAATCGGGAACTGAATGTGGTATAAGGCGGTAGACATTTTATTATATATTCTTTCATAAATATATATATATATATATATATATATATATATATATAAATCATTAACCGTTAATTAATTTTTCGAAAACTGTTTGATAGATGCACAGTAAAAGAAGATGCAATAAAGACGAGAAATTAACCCATGCACATTACGTCATGGACCAGCATGTGAAGGTGTATGGTGATTATTTGGTTAGACTCTGTTCATAGTTTTAGTGATTTTTTTCTTTTTACATGTAATTTTAGACTTTTTCCCCAAACTTTTTTTTTTGTTATAAAGTGCTTTGCATAAAAAATTTAATTACTTTGCACCAATAAAATTCTTATATAATCATATATTCATTTTTTTGAAATTTTACAAGATCTTCAAATAAATACAATTCAATGAAGGACTTGCACCGCAATAAAATATAGCCTAAAAAGGAAATAATAATAAAAGTAACGTCAATTAATTATGTCTAGTGTGTATGACTAAAACACAAACTTAGCTAAATCAAATTACTAAAGTTCTATCACACATTCGGATGTGACCAAATGTGACTTCTGAATGTATGATTTTAGTCATTATGCTTAAAAATGTGACAAAATGTCATATCTGAATACGTGATTTTAGTCCAAGGCTTAAAGTGATTGGATATTTAGCCGCAATTATATTATAGGACAGATAATTTATTGATACAAATTTTAAGAAAAATGTTATGAAAATAAAAATTAATGTGGAAATAAATTGTTCAATATCAAATGATCATTATACAAGTCTTCTCCTAACTTTGCTTTCAAATATAAAGTTTCTTAGATCAATACAAATCATGATGAGCAGGTTTTCAAGCATCTCATTGAGTCAAAGGTGGATTAAATTATCATTATTGTTTGTATGTATAATAGTGGAATTTTACTCTATGAGAACTATGATCCCATTAACTTGTGCCTACCTGCTTACATGAAAAGAAAGTATAAACTGGAGTAGCTTTGAGAAGCGTGGATAATATTAAGTGATAGCTCTTGACCCCCCCAAGGTACAAGATATTCGCATGTCAGGGCATATTTGTTACTATGCAGAGTCATATATATATATGCAATGAAAATGATGGCAGAAATAAACATTTAAAAGCAAATGCAGTAGAGCATTTGAATTTCTAAAGGTCCATAGCAAATATTTTGCTTAGTAACTTGATTAATCAGTGATGAGAGATGTTCTATTTCTATTTAAATGTCTCGATTATTATTATTATTTATTATTACTTAATTATAAAATTAAGTATATATATATATAAGCTGTTACTAAAAGGCGGACACTTTTAATATTTTTTTAAAGTCCCAAGGGAGAAATACATTTAATTCATCACTTAATAAACTCTAACAATCAACAGAAAACAACCACAGATTATACAAAGACTAAAAGGAGAAAGACATGTAATAGTGAAATATGGTTAAAAAGCACAAGGTTTGACAACAGAAGTTTTATCAAAAATATGGGTAGCGGGCCAACGTATAATATGGAAGTTTAGTCCAGTATATAGTGGGGAAAGTATAGTGGATATAATTCATCAAACGCAAGCAAGCCATTCTTCTTCAGAATTTGGGCTTACTCGAGGATCATGGCTCTTTTGATTTGAATTCCACAACAAACTTCGAATTTAGTAAAGACGGAAGATTCAAATACCCTCTTCAAAGAGCTGCTAAAATGCATAGAATGCCATGTCCCTGGCATCTCAAGATGATGCCTCCTAATTTCAAAGAAGATGTCAACAGCATAGTAAACTTTTACATGGAATTGCTGGAACTTCCCGATGATTGGAGGAAAATAATTCGGTGTTCCACGTTAGGGATTCACGATGGGAAAAAATTTACGGCCCAGTTACAGATTTCCTCCAATTGCATCATTTTTAAAAATCATTGTAAGGACTGTGGCAAATTATATGTCAACACATTACATGCCTTTGCGGATTGTCCTGCAATATCAATTTTGAAGACCTTTCTAGCTCTTAATGTTAAGGGATTGAACAACTCTCCCAATAACATTATGAAAGGTGTTTTATTGTTTGGTTTTCCAAAAAAGCAAAAAAATCGATCAGATGCTTCAAAAGCGATTACTTATCCTATCATAAATGCAAAGAGGTTGACCACCAACGAATACATCCGATCCGAGGAACTCAGAGCCATAATGCTCTCAGCGGCGGCAATATATGGAGCACTTTCGCTACGGATACCGTCAGTTGTGGAATACTCTTGGAGTGTCGCCGCGAAAGAAATAAAATATTTCCCATCAAAGTCAAAGAGTCGTCTAAAAATAATAATAAACTATTGAAATTTTACTGTTTTTTTTAAATATTTCTTTTATTGTTGTGCATTATAGTTAAGTTATTGTTTTTATTGTTGTGCATTCTATGTTAAGTTATTTATTTGATTTTATGTTTGTTAATATTTTTTTAAGTTTTAATTTTAGACTAAAATGTCTATTTATGTATTTTAATACACAATCACTTCATGAAATAAAGATTTGTTAAAAAAAGCAAAGGTTTTTAAAAATTATAATGTATATACATCTTTAAAAATGTTTCCAGAGATATAATATTCTTTTAAAGGTACCTCCGCTATCCTTGTGGAAATTTTTTGATTCTTAAACCTTGCCTTCGCCAGAATAGAATGAAGTTTTGCAATGACTTTCGATGCCAGTCTCAGTTTAGGATCCTTGTTTAGAAAGCCATATAGGATCTCGTTTTGGCTCGGATACCTGCCTATTTTATCCTTTTTAATATTATATTATTGTCCCTTGTGAATTGTATTCCTTACATATGAAAATACGGAACAAACGACAAATATATATATATATATACATATATTTAATATATAAATTTATATATATATATATTGTTCAGTAATATTATAACTATTTTCTAAGAAATATAGTGTAATATATAAAAAAAACAATAATACTTATATTTATATATAGATATATATATATATATATATATATATATATATATATATATATATATATATATATATATATATATATATATATATATATTACAATTAGGAAATGAAGCAATGGTATGCAATACCTCCAAACGGAATAGTTTTTAAGTTTGTTTGGCCTCTGATAAAAATAATTATTGAGTGATGAGCAGTTGAATTGGAAAAGAAAGTGAAAACCCATCTTGTATTATAAGTTTTACAAGTACTTTATTTCTTATTCTTTTAATAAGACTAACTAATTAATAGATTTGTCTCTAATGTATGAATACAAGATAATTATAATTTTAATCACTTTCTCATCGATAATTTGATTATGAGCAGTGATATTATGAACTTCGATAAACCTATTCTTTTGTTTTTATCTAGTAGACCTCAATTAATCATTATTCATTAGTTTTATTACTATGAGGAACAAAGTTCGCTAGGATATATTAAATAAGTGAGAGCCTCCATATAAACCCTTGTTTGACCAAGAATCTGCTATGACAGATTTCGAGAAGTGATAGACTGGACTTCATGTCCCCCAAAAAATAGTTTAATGGGAAGTCTCTGTTTTTTTATTTGGACCCAACAATCGAAAGAATATTCGGGCAAACCGCTATAACAAAACTAAAGTAATATGCTTTGTGAAATAAATTAATTACCTCCACCGAAGGAGGTATTGTTTTCACTGGCGTTGGTTTGTTGGTTGGTTGGTTTGTCAGCAGGATAACTCAAAAGTACGTAACGGATTCGGATGAAACTTTGTGGAGTTGTTGGAAATGCCAAAAGGAACAAGTGATTTAATTTTGGCATCTCTGAGTGCTTCTTTAAGATGCCAAATGAGCTAAATACTAATATATATTTCAAGTTAGCCTACTCTGCCAATAGATGTCGCTGTGCAGTGAAATTGGGTGCAGGGAGCGTCTTCCTCTCTAAATTTCCTTCGAGGGGAACCCTCCCCCGTCCCTCTACGCTGCCCCAGTCGTGAAAAATCCGCCTCGGAAGGCTCATAAGGACCCCGTGACGGCGGATGTTTACACTCTCTGAGTGTATATATGCCTCTACTTTATTTTGAGAATTGTATTTCATTCATAACAAGCCAATAGTTGAAATATTGTCTGCTAAAAAAGCCAAGAAATATTTGTCAAATGCTTTTTATGCATATATGTTTTATAATTAGGATATATTGTGTAGAAGGAATTAAGACTTGTTTTTTGAGTATTAATTATCATTAGGAATGAAAATCTGGAGCTTAGCCTTGGTGCTTACATATTCACTGACTGTTTTTGGCTGTGAAAAAGAGAGAGGGGTAAAGAGAGGGATAGAAGGAAAGAGAGATAATTTCTCTCTCACTTTTTCTTTCTCCTCTCTTTCCTCCTCTTTCTCTCTCTCCCCTCTCTTCCTTCTATCCCTCTTTTTACCCCTCTCTCTTTTTCACGGCCCAAATAGTCCTAGAATCTGTAAACACCAAGGCTAAGCTCCAGATTTTCATTCCTAATTATCATATATGTATATAAAGCTTATTTACATATAAAAACTTTGAATGTTTAAAAAAAAATTATACTTTTTAACATTAATATTTAATATTAATGAGGATACGAGAGTGTTTTATGAAGTCTGCAATGTTTTTTGCCTATTGGGTTCGATAGAATTGCATCTGACAGGATATAAACAAGCGTTTAGCAGAAAGTTAGACTACATATATTGATATCGGAAAAATTGTAGGGACATAAATTCATGCGTAACATTGTACTGCCTTAACCAACGGTAGTTCTGCTCCAGTTTTTTGTTGTTCACAATTGGAGATTTTTAGATTTTCTATTCGAATCCCAGTTAAAAAACAATTATTATACAAATAACACTGGCCAACAGCCAAAAAAGGTCGGACTAATTTACATAATTCATATAGAGTTTTATTCAATGATTCCAAATATGGTATTCATTTTTCAAAGTTAGTGATAAATTCAGAGCTAAATGGATTTCAATTTTTTAGCATTTTTTAGATTCAGAGCCATTTTTGGCATACAAGGACTGAAGTATAGAAAAATAAAAAGCAATGATTTGATAGAGCTTAGATCAAAGTACTCATTTCAATTTTTACTTCGTCTCTGGCACATTTAAACTTTAAAATATATGTCATTTTGTACGAAAAATGAAGGGTTTTTCTTAGAGACTCACTGATCCTCACTGTTCCTCACTCAAAGGTCTTACATGATTAAAATTCATATGTATATGAAGAAAAAATATCAAGCTTTAATTTGATATGCTTAATGTTCTATAAAATGCCTTATTTTAATCAAAATTAGCAAATGAATATTTTTTAAATCCTCTCCATTTTGCCCTTTTTTAGAGAAATTCATAACTCACCCAGTGAGATAGAAACAGAGAGAAACTGACGTCACAATGTATGTAAACAATAAAGAGTAATTTTCCTTCTTTCATTGGAATTTGAGTGTTTTTTCCCGGAAATCTTCTGAGGATCCAGGATTCCTAATGAGTGGCCTGCCGGCTGTGCCGTCGAACACAACATTTGTGAGAAGAATTCATCGTGACACAGCCTCGGATCAAGCATGGAGCAAAGAGTGGAAGCTTAGGAGGACATGACTCCCCAGAGGGTGCTTAGCCTATTCTCTTTGCATCAAAGAGGATGATGAGTCGGAGACAGACAGACCCTCAAGGACATTACCCCCCTCCTCCTCTCTCTTCCTTAAGGCTGGTTGGCTGGCTCATTCCGTCTGCTCAAAGAAGATGACGTGTCGGGCACCCCGGAGGGAGGGAGGAATGGACTCCCGTGAGAGAGAGAGAGAGAGAGAGTCATTGCCTTTGTCCTGTCTACCTACTAGCCTATTCTATCGGGGAGTCTCCTTTTCAAGTGAGACACAGAGAGAGAGAGATAATTAACTATTATCATCTGAAGAGTCTCGGGATCGAGAATAGTGACTTTACACATAGAAGTGGAATCTTTGGGCACCTGGATCGTGAAAAGAGGAAGTTCCTCATGACCTATTCCTACTCATTCGTCTTCAAATATCTACCCTCCCTCCATCCCCTCTTCCGGATCTGTCTCGGATGACTACAGAGACTCCACTCATGAAGCCTCCTCCTACACGTCTCTTGGACTCGAACGTCTAGAAGAGGAAGTCTCTCAGGCATTGCTCTTCCTCCCTCCGGGTCTCGGATGATACGGAGACTCCACTCATGAAGCCTCCTCCTACAGGTCTCTTGGATTCGTAATTTAGAAGAGGAAGTCTCTCAGGCATTGCTCTTCCTCCCTCCGGGTCTCGGATGACTACGAGACTCCACTCATGAAGCCTCCTCCTACACGTCTCTTGGATTCGTACGTCTAGAAGAGGAAGTCTCTCAGGCATTGCTCTTCCTCCCTCCGGGTCTCGGATGACTACGGAGACTCCACTCATGAAGCCTCCTCCTACACGTCTCTTGACTCGTACGCTAGAAGAGGAAGTCTCTCAGGCATTGCTCTTCCTCCCTCCGAGTCTCAGTGACTACGGAGACTCCACTCATGAAGCCTCCTCCTACACGTCTCTTGTTTCGTACGTCTAGAAGAGGAAGTCTTTCAGGCATTGCCTTCCTCCCTCCGGGTCTCGGATGACTACGGAGACTCCACTCATGAAGCCTCCTCCTACACGTCTCTGGACTCGAACGTTTAGAAGAGGAAGTCTCTCAGGCATTGCTCTTCCTCAACAAGCAATGAAGGAGTCCTCCTCACCCTTCGAGTCTCATCTCTAAAGGCTTGCAATTTGGAAAATCAATGTCCATGATAAATATTCTCCGGCTCAACCCACCCTCGGAGTCGAAAACAATGGACTTCATGCATGGAAAGGGAAATTTTGGACCTCTTGATTTAACAAGGATGGATACTTCAAGCTTCTTCTTGCTTCCTTTTAATTTGCCTTCCTAGATTGGAGCCATAATTTTGACAAATTCGATCATCTTAGAATGTGGGGACTTATTACCATTCGTTACGTCGCGTTTCGACCATAGAATCTTCAATTACACCAAGCTTTTTTCACATTTGAATCCAGGATGAAATAAATTCCTTATATTATTTCAAAGATTCCGACAAATAATTTCAACGGAAGTCTCTTTCCACTTGGGTATTTTTGTTATCCTTAT
>CP045899.1:1125988-1148256 GCA_013387185.1 Caligus rogercresseyi
GCGGAGGTAACAATACCTCCTTCGCGGAGGTAATGATCTCATAGATACACCCTTTCAAAGGAAAAGAGTGGATTTTTATGTATTAAACATTTCTTGTCCAACTTTGTTTGAAGCCTTACAAAAGTTTCTGGCAATGACCCCTCTAGCCTTATTAAGAACGACGCACGTTTCAGAACATTTTTGCCAACGTTTTGGATCGTCCCTTGGCTATATCTTTCAGAAGAAGGGTTGGGCTCATTGTATGATAAACTCAGTGGTGTCAGATTTTATATTCTCTCGAGTTTGTGCTAAAGCCCAGAAGTGTAATTATAAGGGATTGAGATTTGGACATTGAGCTGACGAGGGATTTTCTATCCTTTGGCCTCGAAGCTTTTCATTTAGAAATACTCCGCCGTTTTTTCGATGTGGTTTTTGAAGGAGACAAAAGAATTCTCGTCAGTCCAAATGATTCTATTGACAATGTTGGATGGTAATTTGTTATCTAAAACTGGGTCGAACATTCATTATCCCTACATAAAAAACTGATAGTTTTTAGGAAGACCATCCTGAATGTTTTGCTTAGCTTTGCCAAATCAGACTACATATATTATTAATTTTACATTCTTCGGTAACATATGATTCAATTTTTAACTATTCAATTTGCAAAATTTTTGCTAAGTGAACTAATAATTTATGACTTTTTTGCTGCTTATATGATTCGACAGAATTGAATCCGACTGGATATGAATAAGCATTAAGGCATTAAAATTAGTCATCCGAACCTAGAATCTTATCAATGAGGTAGATCAAAATGACTTAGATGCAAGAATATGTGTTGTGGGATCAAAAATCATTTAATTAACAAAATTATGTAACCAATAACTCACAAATTGTAAAATTTATTATTAATATACAGTATGATTAGCTTCACTCGGAAAAATAAACATCATATTTCTTTTTAATCTATTTTATACCATTAATTATATAAACTGGAATCGATAGACTAGAATTGAAAATAATAGTGACGCAATGTTACCAGAAATAATCCTTTATTTTAGAAACTTCGGTAAAATATTAGTTATTATAAATGCCAGAGTAACTAATTTTCCTTTATGACATAGGTTGGTCAAAGCCTACCGGTATGCCCTTATTTGTTGCTCATTGTCTTCTCTCGAGGATATTAATTTTGAGACGAGGTCTTATGTCGCATTTAAATTATTTAAATTATTTAAAATAATTAGGTATACGAAAAAAATATGGATTACAAAAAAATCAACCTTAACAAATAATAAAATATAGTTGACAATACACAATAAAAACAAAAATACATTATAATTCAACATTACTTTCTTAAGAAAAAGTCTATTAATTTTAAGTGTTTTTGCAAACAAAGTGCTGATGGAAGTAATTTTATCAGTAAGTAAAACAAAATATAGATTTTTCTGTAATGCGGATTTGAGGAAAAATAGAAGCCACAATGACAAAAAAACAGAGTTGCAACTACCGATTGTAAATCGGTATTCGATACTACGAACCGATTATACGATATTCGGTAGAAACTACCGATACAGTACCGATTGTCAATCGGTACGGTATATTTGAAAGTATGACTTTTGTAACATTCATATAGAGACATAAAGATATAGAGAGCTTATTCCCTTCAATAACAGAGAAACATCGTTCAACTGTCGCTTTGCCCAAGCGCTCCCTTGTGTGAAGAACTTGAATTTCGGAAAATAAATAAACAGCTACAACTTATAGTATTAGAGCAGATACATAAATAGACATTCAATATATTCTTATGCTATACATTGAATACTAGAGTACCTGAAAGTGTATTTAATATCGGACAAGAAGAGAGTAAAAAAAAAAATCTATAGCCTTCCATTTCCTACAAAATCCAAGTACATATATAATTTATATAAGATTAATATGTATTGAATTTCAAATAATCTCTAATAAATTATAAACAAATTATGTATTTAATTGTCCTTTGTTATAAACTGTCCGATATGAAATGCATATGAAGAAGTAAAAGCAGATACATAAATAAATTTCTCTCTCTTTCTAATCTACCGTACCAGTATCGATCGATACTGTAGATATATAATAAAATCTACCGAATACCAATATCAATCAGTATTCGGTATATACCAATATCGAACCGGCGGTAGATTTTTCTACCAAATCCCAGCTCTGCAAAAAACCGATTCGCATTATGAAAGAAGATATCACTTCACTTACAGCTGTTGTGTTGCGTAGATCCAATCAACTATAAGTATATCAATTTTAATAATCAAATTCTATTTTCTCATGGACCATTATCGAATCCTTGGATTTGAATATCCGAATATACCCAATTATTGGTAATCAGCCTCAAGGAGAAAATGTATTATCTTTCATCATATCTGGCAATAAATGTATGCAAGTCCTGGAAACAGAATGAAAATTAAATTCTACATTGTTTTTTGTTTATTTGTGACTTTGCAAGAGCTACTACCACTGTGGCATCCTTAGTTATCATTTCTCCAGCCCAAGAAGATGCACTTGTATTAATTTAAAGCATATTTGATTTATTTGTTGCAGAGTATTTGAATAAGAATTTTAATTGCTTTTGAGAAGTAGTGTGTCATGGAGTGAATTTATATTTTAAGTATAATAATAATATATCATTCGTTGACTTTCAAATAAGGAGCAAGATATTTACGATCAGATTACATTTTATCACTAGATTTATACATAGTCCTAATGCATAAGCAGGAGCTTCTTGTTCTTATTTTGCATATCCCCGTAGCCCAGTTTTTTTGCTATTGTAATTTATTTGTTTGCCTCAAAGCAAAAAAAAAGAAAAGAAAATAAATGAATAGTCCTACGTTACATACAGATATAAATATGCAGACATTTAGGCAATAATAATAATATCCTCAAATGCATTTTTTTCAACAAAAAAAATTCGGACAACAATATTTTATTCACCTTGGAATGATACGTCATGTTAAGAGTAATCAGAGTAATTTATAGTTTTCAAGACATTATGACTATACAAGTACGGAGAGTAAAAATAATGACTCTACCCTGGGTCAAGACTTGAAAAGAAGGTCAAAATATTGTTTTTATTACATTGAGTGCTGATATTTTTTGAATCTCTATTTATATAATTTTCCATTACTTTTTATGATATTACCTCCGCCGAAGGAGGTATTGTTTTCACTGGCGTTGGTTTGGCTTGTTTGTTGGTTTGTCAGCAGGATAACTCAAAAAGTACCGAACGGATTCGGATGAAACTTTGTGGAGTGTTGGAATGCCAAAAGAAACAAGTGATTAAATTTTGGCATCTATGAGTGCAGAATTAAGATGCAAAATGAGCTAAATACTAATAAATATTTCAAGTTAGCCTACTCTGCCAATAGATGTCGCTGTGCTGATAAATCAGGTGCCGGGAGCGTCTTCCTCTCGGAATTTCCGTCTAGGGGAACCCTCCCCCGTCCCTCTACGCCGCCCCAGTCGTGAAAAATCCGCCTCGGAAGGCTCATAAGGACCCCGTGACGGCGGAGGTTTGCACTCTCTGAGTGTATATATGCCTCTAGTTAGTTTTGTTGTTGAGTTTATATCTCATCAGACAAACCTACATGTATAACAATTAAAAGAAGAATAAAGAAACATTTTGGTGGAGATAAAACTTTTTATTGTATATCCCTATATACAAAGATCGTTTATCTTTAATACTAACCTACAAAAGTGAGGAAGGTTAAGCAATATTTGACATGTAAAATGGGTTGAATCCATAGAGAAATGTCATTGTGCAAATTGATCCTTCATGTTATCGCAAGTAAATATTTTTATTCTTTTGGTTGTATACTTACTGATAATAGGGAGTTGAGTTTTGAAACTTATCTCATTGATTGTAAGTTGAAAAGAATATATAAATTAAGGACATATTTTTAAAATAAGCTCTTCATTTAAGTTATTTTTAGGTTTAAAATTGTTTGTTTCAATTGTATCCCATAAGTATATGAAATCAAAAAAAGCATTTTAAATGTGTCCTTGTAATTCAAAACTGTTTAAGTGAGGTTTATTGAGATCAATCTTCCTCTTGAAAGGAGCTTTTTTCGGTTCAAATCACTTTATGGGTAAAACTGTGAAAATTTTTAATGAGTGTAAAAATAAACTACACCAAAATTATATGCAGAAAATAGAGTAAAACTATTCAGGGCAGTTGCGAAAATACTTAAATGAATATTTATTTTGCTTATATGGTTCGATAGAACTGCATCTGACAGAATATAAATAAGCATTTTACCATTTAAATTAGTCAATCGAACCTAGGATCTTATCAATGAGGTAGATTAAAAATGGCCATCCCCTCTCGGGGACCTCCAACATTGAGAGTTGAACACAACTGAAAGGAGCTTTTTATAAATAGTGTAAAATATACTTTAAGTTTGATGGTATACCTATGTGTTAAAAAATATTGAAAATAGATTACCGATTATCCCAAGACTACAAAAATATTTAACAAACGAATAGAATCAGCTGTAAAGAAACGGCAGGGACCTTTGTGTATCGAATATGAATGAGTAGAGAAAATGACTATATAAATTCATTGAAAGGAAGAGAAAACCCAATTAATTATTATTTATATAAAATGTTTGAAAAAGAGAGCGCGAAGGCTCAGAGGAAGACTGCTCGACTCAAACTATCGAGGGGGCAGAGGAGAAGGTGCATTTTGGTAAACGTCATTGATAAGATCTTAGGCTTGATAGAATAATTTTAAATGCTTATTTATATCCACATGGATGCAATTTATTAGAACCATATAGGCAAAAAAACAATTACGTATATGTATATCTTCATATTGTTATAAGATAAATACATTATTTAGATATATATTTTTATTTTACTTTACATATTTTGGTATATTACACATATGGAGTGATATTTATTCCAAAATAAATATTGCACTTAATGATATAAAATAACGAGTGTAGTTGTGCTACATCTTGCTTTGATTAATCCAATGGCTACAGGATTATAAATTAATCATCTCTGTATATAGAAGGACACAAGAGGGATTGCAAGTATGCATGTAGATAAGACTGCCTGTAGTTAAGGCGAATCCATTGATGAACAACATAATGCTTTCGCAAATAATAATAATAATTTACACGAATGCTGATTATTTTAAGTTAGGTCAAAGTAGGCTAGGAAGCGTATGCAGCAAGAATAAAGTGAGAGAGAGAGAAAGACATGAATATTTTGCCCAGAAATCATTTACTCTTATTCCTTTAGTTGAATACATTGCGAATTAAGAAATGCTCTAACAGCACCGCCTTCATTTCATTTTCCTTCTTGTTTGTTTGTTTATGCTGGTCGGACTTATTTCATTACACCTCTAATAAATAATGGCTACTTCTTCTTCAAAGTGGACCCAGGAATAAAAACAAAGATATCTCTAGGTAAGTGTTCATTATAGTCCAAATACTAGACAGCTTTAGTGAGCTCCTTTGTTTACTCTATAAAAAAGTGAATTGTAACTGAATGCAAAACAACAAAACAAAATTATTGTTTGACAGGATACACATTCCGAATACTTAGTGCGCAAGTCTAATAACAAATTAGTCATTCTCTAATCATGCACGATATAATGATTGACCAATAAATAACCGGTCTTTATTTATTACGAAAGATATATCAATAATGATGGATATTCCATTTTTATACTTTGAATCCCATTAAGAGAAGGAATATTATTTATGGGTCGGAAATACAGGATCTATGAAAGTTTACTGAAAGTATTAGGTTTTTGAATAATATTTCGATTTCTTTGGCTATATACTTTCCCTATAACATAGGCCAGTATATTAAATATACAAATAACCAAAATTCCAGGAGTTGAATTTTAATTAAAGTGCAATGGTAACATCTTCACGGAAAAATTATTGATATGATATTTTATACAATCTACTGAGTCTATTAGATTTCTTTGAAAATCGCATAAGATTCGTTGCTTATATTGACACACACACACACATATATATATATATATATATATATATATATATATATCAGGAAACGACCAGGTACCCGGCCCGGGTCCCGGCTGTTTTTCGAGCGTCCCGGTCCGGTGTCCCGGTTTTTATACACCGGGCCGGGACATCAATATTTTCTTTCGTGTGTCATTCATAAATTTTATGTAGAAAATAATTACTAAAAAAGTGAGGACGTTTTTATTTAGAAAGGAATTTTCGAAATACGAAACGTCACTTTTTTTGGGAGATTCTTTTCTAAAAAAATGTCGTCACTTTTTGCGGAGATTCTTTTCTAAAAAAACGTCGTCACTTTTTGCAGAGATTCTTTTCTAAAAAACGTCCTTACTTTTTTTGGAGATTATTTTCTAAAAAAACGTCATCATTTTTATTGGAATTTTTTTTCTTAAAAAAACGTCGTCACTTTTTTTGGGAAATTCAACACTTTAGAATGTCGAAGGAACGGAAATATATTATGTCTCGGCCCGGTTTCGGCCCGGCCCGGCTTGAAAAACTTAAGTCCCGGCCCAGCCCGTGTCCCGGCGAAAAAAGGTGTCCCGGTCGTTTCCTGATATGTATATATATATATATATAGTTACCTTGGGAGGACAAGGAAATAAACATTCCGGATAAAAGATCGCGTGGTTACGTCCTCAATGTCTTTAGCCTATAAAAATAATTTAATAAATAAGTTCTATACGAGACCAGTAGCCTAAAGGCCACTCCAGTAACTTAAAAAAATATATAGTATCTATATGCCCATGTCTACAGCCATTATAACAGTCTGCAACATAACATAAATTGAAAACCCTCCAACAGAAGGTCTCAAGTTTAAATACATACTTTTATAGTTCGATACATTCAGATAGACTTATAATTTCATCGTTATAAATGAGTACCAAATTTAGAATTCATTATGGCCTAATTATAAAGGAATCTTCATATTTGTAAGTCTTTAGAAATAAGTGAAAGGGAGCAGGAAGGCTCAGTGCGTTAAGGCGTGTGCTCACCTCTTAATGTTGAGGGCGCAGGTTCGATTCCCGGTAGGAGGAAGGTCAACTTTGTTCAATCTCAATACACAGATCTTAAGTTCGATACTCTTATTACACGCTAGTATGCTTATTTTTATCCAGCCGGATACAATTCTATCAAAACAAATTGGCAATAAAATAAGATAGATCCTTGTTGGATGCATATATTGTTGTAATATATAAACTTGAACATAAAATCACAAATCTATGGGTCAGGCCTGCAAAAGAAATATAAAACAATGTGACAACCTCTATCAATTATAGTTGAAGTCACCCTTCATAACTTAATTAGTAGCTATCTATAGCTCTTATATTCATTACAACATCTAGTCTTTCAAGGTTTGGACCCATTCCAGTCATTCTCCTATACTTTATAAATAAAATAGTTTATTAAAAGTCCCCTCCTTCCTTTTGAGTCTTTTATAGCATACTCAAGTTTTCAATTACAAATTATGAATTTGAACAACATTTCAAACTGAAAAGTATTTTATTGTTTGCACTACTGAAGAAGCAAAAAAAAAATGCATTGACCACTTGGGAATACAATTTAAAAACTTTTCACATAGATGTCATCATTTCAAAGACAAACATCATACAAATAATAAAAATATTAACTGAGTTTAACCTTTTACACGGCAGTGGAAGACAGCATTTCATCCCTTAAATAAACTCTACACACAAAAATGCACTGTTTATTATTTAAATAAACAAATGAATTATTGTCGAGGGCATTGTTGCAAGTCAGAATATTGATGAATTATTATTTGATTGTTTTGCAATTGCTTTCAACTTTTTCAATGATATGCAGCAGTAACCGTATAAATGATGCACCTATTTATAAATGTTCTATTGAGTGCTAAAAGAATGTGCTGCTTTTTTGTATGGGGGGAATAATCAAAGTGATTTGGCAAATAAAGCCTTTTGAATTCACACATGTGCACAGTTTCATAGATGTTTAAAAAATAACTTCTACATTGGCTATCGTTTGAAAAATAATTATTTATAATAAAACACAGAATCACATTAATAACACTATGCAACAAAAAATGACTTTTGTCTTGCCAACGCAAAAAACAAATTAATCTAGTAATTTAGAGAATGGGGATTACAGATATATGATTATTTAGTCGTGATATTTGTTTTTCTGGCCACAATTTAAATTTTAAAATTTTCATGTTTTAGGCCAATGGTACATACGGATCTATGATTTTCAGGGACAAGGCAGCAATTAACATTAATGCATTACCAATACAATTTCAAAGAAAGATCCAATAAATCTATTGGTAAAGTAATATTTCCAAAACTCTGATTATGTAATGAGATAATTGCATTATAGTCGTAAAAAATGGGACAAAACGCACACTTTCACGTTATGATAGATATATCACTCATGGACAATTTTTTCAGCTGCAAAGTTATATTTACATACGTTCCAGGCTTTAGAATAGCCATCGAGACCATTAGAACCATTAAAAACGACTGTATTATCGAATAATTGAGCAAAAATCATTAGGCACCTATGCGCCTCATATCTATGATCATCGTTCTAAAGGTTTCGTGGATTGTTAAAATTTTCTTCGTTCCGTAACAAAAGGATTAATATCAATATATATATATATATACATTTGCATGTATTTACCTCAGTAAGTTACATGTCCTTAAAATTAAAACAATAATTTTTTATTAATGGGAAAATATAAAACAAAAATATTCATATTGAAAAATTATATTCGAAATAAGTATTTAGTATAAGTATATTGATATTAATCCTTTTGTTACGGAACGAAGAAAATTTAAACAATCCACGAAACCTTTAGAACGATGATCATAGATATGAGGAGCATAAAGGTTTCGTGGATTGTTAAAATTTTCTTCGTTTCGTAACAAAAGGATTAATATCAATATATATATACATTTGCATGTATTCCACCTCAGTAAGTTACATGTCCTTAAAATTAAGACAATAAATTTTTATTAATGGGAAAATATAAATACAAAAATATTCATATTAAAAATTATATTCGAAATAAGTATTTAGTATAAGTATATTGATATTAATCCTTTTGTTACGGAACGAAGAAAATTTTAACAATCCACGAAACCTTTAGAACGATGATCATAGATATGAGGAGCATAGGTGCCTAATGATTTTTGCTCAATTATTCGATAATAAAGTCGTTTTAATGGTTCTAATGGTCTCGATGGCTATTCTAAAGCCTGGAACGTATGTAAATATAACTTTGCAGCTGAAAAAATTGTCCATGAGTGATATATCTATCATAACGTGAAAGTGTGCGTTTTGTCCCATTTTTTACGACTATAATGCAATTATCTCATTACATAATCAGAGTTTTGGAAATATTACTATACCAATAGATTTATTGGATCTTTCTTCGAAATTGTAATGGTAATGCATTAATGTTAATTGCTGCCTTGTCCCTGAAAATCATAGATCCGTATGTACCATTGGCCTAAAACATGAAAATTTTAAAATTTAATTGTGGCCAGAAAAACAAAACCCCATTGTTCTAAATAGCAATTTATTATTGCATGGACTCCATACAGTCAATTTTTTAAAGTTTTGGCCGTTAGGCAAATTTTTTGTTGTTCATAGTGCATACTCCATACAGTCAATAAAGTAGCAAATATAGTGTAATCAGTAATATAGCTAATCTTTCCCACTCGAGGCTACATTGTGTACGTCAAGAAAATCAACTTAATAGAATAAAAACATCAGTCTTGTGAACTCTTACGATATAACCTCGGAGGATCCAAAGTACATATGCGATGAAATAGAAAAATGCTACTCTGATATCTACTCTTATATAGATTGCCTTGAGGAGAAAATATGTAGCAAATGCACCATTAATTCTGCGAATTTGCGAAAAACTTATATGTGAATCGAATGATAGTTTCAAAATTTCATATGTAGATAAAAACAGGATAGAAAAACACACCTTTTTTGCTCAGAAATTGAAACTGCAATTATCAAACATACTAAGCTCCACAAAATCTCTAGGTCTCTCACGATATACCTTCAAGTTTTATAAAAAAAATATGTAGATATACTTGCACCTGTTTCCCTAACCTTTTATGAGGAGGTAATATCTGTTGGGGGTTTCCCGGATTTTGTAAGTCTAGTAAAGATCTCAGATCCTTGAAAAACTACCGAAAAAACACTCATCGACTCAAAAGAAAATACCTCTGTGATGGCCATAGACTTCACTTGGGCTTGGGGGCTTGGGGATCTTATCATTAGAATGGTTGGCTTTATTTTATCAGGATACCGCACAATGGTACGATATGGTGATCAAGAAACGTCATTCATAAATAAAAGGGGAGATCCTGTATCAGCAGTTTATTTAACATATTAATTAATAAAATTCTTCAAGAAATCCACAAAATGGATAATTTTGCCGGCTTATTATCAAATCAGATTTGTTTAAAAAGCCTTCTGTTACACGGATGGCATTGGTCCTTAGTGGTAGTCCCATAGTCACCATTAAAAGCTTAAGAAATGCCATTAAACTTCTCTCCAATTTTCTTGCAAGCTTCTGGACTAGAAATTAGTTAAAAAAACAGAAATATTAAGTCCTTATGAAGAACTTATAGAAAAAAGGATGGCCAAATTTCCGCACAGTCAGGAATATAAATCTTCTGGGAACCTGGGTTGGACCACATGGATGCCATAATAATGAAGAGGAAATTATTAAAATAGTTTTTAGAGCATGCATCAAGAGTCTCAGCATCAACTTTTGGGACAAACGAATCGCGTGGAATATATATATTACTTCGCAAGTCCTACATCTCCTAAGAGTAACCCCACATAGTGAAGAAGTAATTAAAAAAGCATCTTTCCTTAACCTGAGGAAAAGAAAACAATATCCCAAGATAGGCTACATAGTCTCTTGAAAAGAGGAGGTCTGTCGCTAACAAATCTATCAAATATGTGGAAAACTCAGAATCTTTATTGGACGAGAAATTGTGGAACAGTCAAGAGCCATGGCGTTCTATTTTTAAAGGAGTCGACTTTAACCATAAACCAGAGGCAAGTTTCAAAAGAGTTTCTCTTTTCTCGAAGACCATGAAACGGACGAGTGTTGGGAGTAAAGAGGTCGTGGTTAACTGGAGCTCTGGCAATGCTGGTATTTACCCGTGAAAGAACGATGAAACTTTCCTGAAGTGCAAACAGTTTCTTGAGACATTGCTGTAGAACTTCTCTTCCCCTATCAATAAAATGGCTGGATTGTCCTTGAAAAAAACTCGGTCTTTTTCGAGGTGTTCAGTGGCCACATGTTCCTTTCAGGATGAAAGTTTGCATGGCATCCACATCATTTATGAGAGGAACTTTCAATAACGATAATACGACTCCTTTTTGTTTATATCTCTAGAGAAGAGTGATTACCATCAAGGATGTAGCAAGAAGTATCCGCTCGATAAAAAAAACCGTTTGTTCTCCTATTCCGAAAAATGGTTAAAATATCGTTTGCTGTCTGGAACACTGGAGGTACTATCAAAGTTCTTCAACGATCAGAAGAGCATTAGTATTTTCTGCAAAAAGAAAAGGAAACAACTGACCACATCTTCTTGGACTGTTCCATTCATCAATACGTAATATATTGATCAATAGGTTCAGAGCCGTGACAGACAAAGAGGTTTTTTAGCCTACATCCTGAGAAAGGAGGAACTCAAAGTCAATGCAACGATAATATAGACACAGTAAGTTATATACACAAAAGATCCGCCAACGATACAAAGCTCTGGGGTATTATATCCATTATTAAAATGTACATAACAGAAATTAAGGAAATTAATTAATTGTTTTTACGATTACAAGTTTTTATATGATATCAATTCACTTTCAATATATGTAACAATATGCTTAAGTATTTCTTTATACATATTATGCCCATCCACATATTTTTAGTTTAATATTTTCATTAATCCCCGTTGTCCTTTAACGTTGAATTTTAATATAAACTAGTGACTTGAATAAAGTTTGCCTTCGGGCCAAAAACAAGTATAATAATGAGAGTATTAGAGGTATTTAAAAACAAAAATATAATGAGACACAATGGACATCTAACTGCATGGACAAATGATTTAACAATGCTTTTTATGCGTATCATGCCCTGATGATTCAACAAACAGTAGTTGCCATCATATAATTTTCAATTTCTGGGCAACAAAGTAATTAACTGTCTTCGATAATTAACTCTACATTATTAAAAAAATATATTTATAAAAGTTTAAATACATATAAAATTTCTAATAAAGTAATATGATAGTCGACATCAGTATTTATCCCTTTCTTCATTAGAAATATATAATAGTCTGTAGCAGATTATCTCCTTCTCTCTGTCATGTCTGTCCCTCTCTCTCCGTCTCTCTACTCCTATCTGTTCCTCTCTCCTTTTCTTATATAAATACGTCACCAGATGGGGCGACCGACGTTTCCTTCTCTTTCTAGAGAGACTTTAAATATATATATTTGGATATAAATATTTCCCGTTTTATTATATATATCTTAGTTTAGATAAGATAAATAATGAAGGTATTGGTCGTTTACTCCTTCGACTACAAGTCCACATTTATCATTATCTCATAGCTACGCATCTGCCCCTTTTGTGGCTGTTGAAACGCCCTGAAATAGGTATATTAATAGTACCATAATTATGTTACTAAATAAAGGTCTTTGACATATTTTGTTATTTAAAAACTACCCATAAAATTATCATGGAGGAAATTTAAAGAAAAAAATAAACAAATTGTTATGGCAGGGACTCCCCTTGGACTACTCTACATTTAAAAAATGTAAGTAGCAGGGTTTCTTTCATAGGCTTGTAACCAAAGGGATTAAAGGACTAACACCTTCGGTTATCTTGTCTAAACTGATCTGTATTTTGTAAGAGGTATACCTTTTTTTGTACCTCTTTTTAGAAATATAAATATTCTTTCACAAGTTTTTATTAAATATAAAACGAAAATGGAGGTACATATAGTAGCAGAGAGAGAAGGACTCTGCTACAGGTTAACCGAAGATAAGACTTAACTGGAAGGTTAAAACACATTTTAACGGAATTTCACATGCTGTTTTTAAATAAATTCGTAAGTCTCTATTCACATTATAACAGCATGCTAGTTGTTCAATACAATAATGCCGTATACTTGTTTTCTATTATATTTTTAATTTTATGTATGCAGCTCGTATTCTTTTAATATGTATATTCTCAGTTAAGCCTTTTTTGTGATTTTGCACCTTATAATCCCTTGTGACGATTAATCACAGCAGGCAGTATTTAAATCTAAAGACTTTTATATTATTTGTATATGATATATTTTTACAATTTTTCGAACTGTATGGCAAAATTTTCAACATATGTATATTTTCTGCATAAGGGGTCTATTATACCTATATAAATATAAAGGTGCTCCCTATTTCCAATGTAAAATACAATAGATCTAAGTTGTATGAAAAAATAAAGTATTAATAAGATACATGTTATATACAGGGTGGGGCAAACTAATTTCCTTTTTTCCAAAGGCAATAAAACAAGCTGTGTAATTCAAAAAGTTTTATTTTTGTTTCATAATGAAAGCACATCTTTAAAGTTTTATTACCTCCGCCGAAGGAGGTATTGTTTTCACTGGCGTTTGTTGGTTTGTTGTTTGGTTGGTTTGTTGGTTTGTCAGCAGGATAACTCAAAAAGTACTGAACGGATTTGGATGAAATTTTGTGGAGCTGTTTGGAATGCCAAAAGGAAGAAGTGATTAAATTTTGGCATCTCTGAGTGCAGAATTAAGGCGCCAAATGAGCTAAATACTACTAAATTTTCAGTTAGCCTACTCTGCCAATAGATGTCGCTGTGCTGTGAAATTGGGTGCGGGAGCGTCTTCCTCTCAAAATTTCCGTCTAGGGGAACCCTCCCCCGTCTCTCTACGCCTACCCAGTCGTGAAAAATCCGCCTCGGAAGGCTCATGACGGCGGAGGTTTGCACTCTCTGAGTGTATATATGCCTCTAGTTTTACATAGTTTAAAAATCACACCACTTAGATGACATCCTCCAGAATCGATACACTGGACAAACCTATTTTTGGTACTTTCCATTACCCTCGCCAGCGTATCGGCTTTTGATGTAACTTTTAGGGATTGGTATCAGACCAGTAGCGCATGTTTTGTCTGTTGACGCTTCCTGATAAATGACAATGAGCTTCATCACTAAAGTAAACAATGGCATCTTCAGCAATGTTTTCGAGAAGAGCTTCACATGCATTCCTCCGAGCAGTGAAATCAGCAACAGAAAGTTTCCTGAACAATTGTTATCTTGTATGGGTGGAAGTTAAGATCTTCATGGAGAATTCGCCTCACTGAGCGAGCTGATAGTGCAAGAGCGGATGCATGTTTGCGGGCAGAACGTTGTGGAGATTGCAAAATTAAGTCCTCACAGCCTCGATGTTTTCAGGTGTTCTGACGCGCCTAGCTATACGAATTCTTTGTTGTGTTGTACTCCCGGTTTCTCTGAACGTTTTGACCCATGCAATGACTGACTTCCGGTCCGGAACAGGGCCTCTAGGTGCAACATTAAAATGAGTGCGAAAAGAGCGCTGGGTTGCAATCACAGACTGATGGTTGGAAAATACGCCTCCACGGCAAACGCACGCTCCTCTCTGCTCCAACGCATGATAGTGACTGACTGTATTTCCAAGAAAACTTTACGCCTGCCTCTTTGAAATGAGCCCACGCTCACTTCTACACTACAACTACACACCAAATGCCACAAATTTAATAAAGGAAGTTAGTTTGCCCCACCCTGTATAACTAATATAAATTATATGATATAAAAAAATCCATTATTTATTATTGCATTAAATATAGAGACGACCTTAAAAAACATCTGCAGATCATAAGCAATTTAATAATAGATCGATTCATGGCCAATATGATTTATACTAATTTTCAATCACATTAATGAAATTGACAATTTCAAAGAAATGTATCCCTCAACAAATGCCAAAAATAATTACTCTCAGAAAAATCATACCTAAGCACAGTTTGTTTATTATAAGAATGGAACATTATTGGAATGTTGTATTAAAAATTTATTCTCTGGTATAATATAAACGTTTTGATTATGATGTTGGAGACTAAGTCTAATTATTGATTGAATAAAAAAATATATGAGAGTGCATGTCTGTGATTTTTAGGGTCTGACTTCCCGAGAAATAAAGGTCGATATATATTATTATTGAAAATGATCCTTGTTCCAATAGATTTGTTGTTTTAATACTATACTGATTATTACAAATTCACACGGAAGATACATTCTATTGATCCGAAAGGTAACGGTTTTTATATTTTAATTAGTTTAAGGCAGATAGATGCAAGAAAATGATAGGGGCTCTCCAAATACTTTTAAAAAAGTATTTTACAAATATAACATAGGAAGTTTCGCTCATTGCGTATCTGACCATTAACCCTTGTGTAGTGATTTTAGTCACGCTCTTCGTCATAAGGGTCAAAATTGACTCACCTCTGTATATGCTTTCAAAATTAAGCAGCTTCTTTGGTTTTTATTATTTTTTTATAATTGAAAAAACAACTTGTTACCATCACACAAATATAATTGGCTGAGTTGTCCCCTTTTCACAGTGAAGAAGAACTATATTTAATCTGCAAGTACCATTGGCTTTTATTTAAAAATACTTGTTGTGATTGTTTTTTATACCTATAATAGAGGTTTGAAACTGTTATTTTCATTTTTAATTATTGTAAATACCTATATTCATGTGTACAGAGATTTTTTTACAAAATATTATTATATATATATATATATCACCGTTCAATTTTACAGAAAGTACATAGATACATAAAAACCAAAGCTAATATGTTAAAATGAAACACAAAATAAACATTATAGTTTAAAATTTTAGCATTATTATATTTTCTTAAGATAAGAATACCGAAAAATACTAATAGAAGATGTATTAGCACCATATATACAACATACCTATATATTATATATTTATATATATATATATATATATATATAATATATATATATATCATATTACTTTTGGCGAATATTATACAATAAGAAACTGCTTGTGCAGTATGCCATACTGCATATATGATTTACATATACAACAAAGTATATGTAAATTGAACAGCCTTACATACGCTTGATAATGAAGCAAAAAAAATCGTTTTTTACCCAAAACATTTTTGAACGACAAATCGACTTGTTACACATCTCAAGAAAATAAATGGCCAAGTTATCCCCTCTTCACAGAGAAAAAGAAGAGCCGCATTTCGTCCTTTTTTAGGCGTGGGTCTAAATTGACCCAATAGACGTGTAATTTTTTTTTGTACAGGAAAAGTTACAGAACTTCAAGGTAAAAATGATTTGGAATGGTTTTTTTCTGCTTTTAAGAGTGCCAACGGATCAAATTTGATCCCAATACCACGTAAGTTAAAACAATTTTCTTACGATTACACTTTCTTTACAATCTTACAATTTTGAATATACCATGGCAGAACAATAACTATTGTAAAAGGTAAGAAATCATGTACTTGTTTGCCTATTTGGTTGGATAGAATTGCATCCGTGATGAGTTGAATAAGTTAAAAGTGAGTTATTAACCATGGATTTTTTGTATGCTTGTTTTGAGAGATTAGAATCCTTGTGAATATAAATAAGCATTAAAGCGTTAATATTATCTATTGAACCGAGGTTTCTTGTCAATGATGTAAACCAGTAATGTCAACATGAAGATTTATAACACATGGTTTTTTTCTGGTTGAAGGATGTACATTTTGTAGGGTTTATTATTTATTTTATTATAACTATTACGTACATTTTTTTTCTTGGCCGCAGGGGCTTATATTTCACTATATAGTATTGAAAAAATTACAATCACAAATATATAACGGTATGCATCAAATATCAAAAGGTGTAACGCCGAATTGTATAACATTAAATAACAATAGTCATACCAACAAAAAAAGAACAGACTGGTTTTTAATAAATTATTTGAATTCCATATATATATATATAACATTTCATAATTTTTGGAGTACGTTGGAATACAGTGTATCGTTGACATCATTTCAAGGAGGTTGGCATCTTTAATTGTTCTTTTATAAATAACATAGTGAACCTTTGTTAAGACCGCTCACATCTTGGATTGCGCGAGAAGGTGATGACAAAGTTCCTCCTCTGTGGTTTTCATTGAAGTTCCATGGTAATTTCTTGAACGGCCCAAATGTTTCAATTAAAAACGGCATTTCCACAGTAAATGATCTGTAGTTTCTATTTGCCTCTTGCAAAAGAAACAGTTACTACGGTCCTTTTGAAAAATTTGCTGGCAACTTCCAGTGAACCAGGCAACTTTCTATATTTACACTTTCTGCCGATGTTAAATGGATTTTTAACAACTTTAATGCAATTTCGCTGATATTTCTTCTTATTCCTCTTCGTTTTAAAATAAATTTAAATGAACTAGAGGCATATATACACTTAGGGTAATAACTTTTTGACTTTTTTTCACAAAAATGATTACCTGTAGCACAAATGAATGAACTTTTGCTTATAATTGCCTAAAATGACCTTTATTTCATTGAACTAACAAAAAAGGTCACGCACAAATCACTTTGAAAAATTCACCCTTAACGTAAATAAGGGCTAAATTCGATAACGATAAGGAAACATTTACAAAGTGTCTTTAATGAATTAACCGGATTGAATAATCCGAAACCAGTTGAACACGATGTGCTGGCTGGTGGAAGCTTAAAGGGGACAAACCTCACGTGAGGTTTTATAATATTCTACCACTTTGCTTGACCGTCTACAGTGTTCTGAATTCTTCTATTTTATACATTCTGTTCCTAGGAGTATAGCTTAGTAAAGAACAGCATGCCGTTTAAAAAAAGTTCCTCTACCACAGAGAAGAACAAGGAAACCTGGAGAATGAACTTGGTCCAGTTCCAAGCACCATCAAGAAGAGGCAATGTGGCAATCCACGAAGAACCCCTGAGTGACCGGAGCCGCATGCCCCTGAAAAGCCACGTGATGGGACGTTTCAAATCCCTTGAATCCATCGCAAAAGAACGGAAAGAGAGGGTCGGTCTGATTGCTGTGGAACTGAAAGCTTTATGGAGGACGACATTGAACTTCCCGCCTGTATCAGATCAAGCCATCCGTGCAAAACTAGAAAAGCTCCTGCAAGAGTATGACCATTGCAGGAAAAAGCAAAACTTTGATTCATTGGATGAACTGTTCGATGTGACCAAGGTGAAAGGTCAATGGCTTTGCAAAGAGGATAAGAACCTCTACGAACTGCAAATGCAGAGCAAAGGCCAGGTCGGTTATTCTACTGGCAAACGTGCCAGTGCCCAGACCATCCACCCATCCAAGCGAAGGAATACATTGGATGTGGATGTGTCCAATTCAGCAACTGAGTCCAGTTCAGTAGCATTAGATTCTTCTGAAACAGGTACGGACTCATGTGACACTAGTGAAGACAGTTCTATGGAGGATGAGGCTGCACCATCAACAAGAACAAGGAAGTATAACCCCACTGGTGTTGCAAGGCGACTTGTTACAAGCTCAAAGCTATCGACCCATAAAGCAGCAAAGGTATGCCGTCAGCTTTCAGGTGAGGGCATCGAGATCCGGACCCCAAGTCAGCCAGGAATCCACAAAGCTCTCTACAGGAGAGCTGCTGAAGTGAAGCAGCACTTGGTTAGCACACTTCATCAGGAGAAGTGGAGCTTGCACTTCGATGGTAAAAAAATCAATGGCATTGAACACCAAGCAGTGGTCCTAAAAAATGAAGCAAAGGAAATCAAATTGACTGTGCTTCAATTGAAGGACGGTACAGCTGCAACCATTGCAAAAGGGCTCCAGGATGTCTTGCAGGAGTTCAACTTGTGGGGATCAATTTTGATGATAATTGCCGACACGACAAGCGTCAACACCGGGAAGAAGTCTGGTGTTGTCATTCGGCTGCAGCAAATGTTTGAAAAGAATGGGAGCCACAGACCCAAGTTTATCAGTTGTCAGCACCATGTGCTCGATCGCATCCTCCGTATTGTCATGGACGATGAGCTCCACGACTCAACCAAATCTCCAGATATTGAGTACTTCTTTGTGAAGGACTTGGTGCGCATGTATGACCAATTGAAGGCAGCTTTCATCAATGGGAAAGCTGAGATCAAAGAAACAGGCGGTTGGAGAGACGACATGAAATTTCTGTATCACCTTACTCGTGTCTTCCGACACTTCACTGAGAAAGATGAGGTCCCTTTTGTTAACTTTCAGCAGATTCCTAACATCAGCAATGCACGCTGGAACTCTCGTGCCATTCTAGCCCTCCTTGCATTCATTCTGATGCCTGAAACTCGAACCAGGCTGCGTAAAATCTGTTCATTTATTTCTTACCAATGGGCCGGCCATTGGTTTAGCAACCAATTGTTCCGCAATGAGGATTTCGAAGAACTATCATCTGCTCTGGATGGATACCCAAAAGGTCTCAAATGCTTAGAAACCCACTGGAAAAGAGATGAATCGCCCATCAATATTGCCCGAAGCAACCAATGCTGCGAGCGTGCGATCAAAGTTATGCAGGACTTGGACAAGTCCTGCCGCAACAAGGACAACCTCCCCCTGAGATTCGTCCTTTCCAATGACATTAATGTGACCAATTGCCATTGACCAATTGTTTTTTGTCCCTTTATACAGCTATACAATAGTATAAATATCATTCTTAAAAGTTTTTGTTTAAACTGGAATATATTTCATTTGACTTCAAGAACTGGCCAAAAAGCTCTTAATTAAATTATTTAAAAGTATATTGTGCGTGACGTTTTTTCATCAAATAAACTTAAAAAATAGATATTATTTAATCTTTCATAAAAGTTCATCATATGATGATACAGGAATATGAGGTTGTAAAAAAGTTATCACCCTAATATACACTCAGAGAGTGCAAACCTCCGCCGTCATGAGCCTTCCGAGGCGGATTTTTCACGACTGGGGAGGCGTAGAGAGACGGGGGAGGGTTCCCCTAGACGGAAATTCCGAGAGGAAGACGCTCCCGGCACCCAATTTCACAGCACAGCGACATCTATTGGCAGAGTAGGCTAACTTGAAAAATTTAGTAGTATTTAGCTCATTTGGCGCCTTAATTCTGCACTCAGAGATGCCAAAATTTAATCACTTCTTCCTTTTGGCACTTCCAACAACTCCACAAAATTTCATCCAAATCCGTTCAGTACTTTTTGAGTTATCCTGCTGACAAACCACAAACCAACAAACTAACAACCAACAAACGCCAGTGAAACAATACCTCCTTCGCGGATGTAATTATAGTTGATATATACGATGTATTTCTTAAAACTCTTTGGCTATAGTAGAAACTTTTATTCTAAAAGTAAAACGGTCGTGGGTATTTAGTGATCTACCGAAAACATTTGTAAATATTTAAAAGCGAGATTGTTTAAATTTCTTCAGAATAAATAACGTCTTGCGATAAAAGCGTTCACTGTTTTAGGGATGGAGGTATTTAAATATTTAAAACTGGCATCTCCATGCTAAGCCTTTCAAACTTTTCGATACGGTTCTCGACCCTTACAAAAAGCTTTCATTCTCTCTGAGAATTGAGAGATAATGTTTAAAACTTTCGACAATCCGTGACAAGGAAACTTTTCATAATCAATATTATATTGGATAAAATTGTTTCAAGTTTATGGACCAATATTGTTTTTGTCCCAAGTTTGCAAATCCAAAGATAGTTTTGGGCATCCACAATTTTTTTAATATCATGAACGCCTAGTCTCCAAGTTTTAACGGTGTATGTATTCTAAGACTGGAGATATATTTTCTCTGTTTAAGCCAAAAAAACTTTTTCCATTTTTGTAATACCTCCAACGTTCTTTGGTGAAAGGGAGTAACACGGAACAAATTAATGATCCTAGGTACAATATAGGTGTTCCAGGCTTGGATCTTGTCCCATACCTATACGTACATTCACAGTTTCTTATTTGATTGTTTCAAGGTATTTATTAAATGTCGTAAATTTGTAATTAGCTCACATCTACTTTCCTTCTTAGCGTATAGAATGTCATATAATCCTTCTGAGAAAAAAGTCAATCATTACTGCTGCTATATATCCCTTGATAATTAGGCATAGCTTTAAAATGAGGTTTGATCTTGTTAGGGGATTAAATTTAAATATTTATTGTCCATTTTTTACCTTTTTTAATTATTTCTTGAATTTGGGAACTAATTAATGTAGAAGGCCTTAATCATCAAAATAAATGAATCAATATTCATTTGTTATTATATATTTATGACATTTTAAAAGACTTTTATAAGTATATTTTCCCAAATTATTTTCATATTTATTATTGGCTTTTTTCGTTGTATTTGTAAAACATATGTTTATATATAAATCAATATATATACATATATGTGTTTGTGTTTTTTTTTGTAGGGATATGTCCAACGTTCTGACCAATAATACCTACCAACCTGAAATGCTCTATATTTGGGTGATTCCTAATTTATAATACAATAAAACTGGTTTCCAAATATATGACTGTGCCATTTTTCAAGTAATCATCCTTTGAAAAAATAATTAAAAAATTGATCGAGTTAAAATTCTAACTTCCATCAGGTAACAAAGGTTAGTTTTTATGAACATTAATAGTATATATATACAGCGGGTTTAAAAAAGTTGCAACAAATACGTTTTGACAGAATCATTATGAAAGCTTTCATTTTTTAAGTTATCAAAGAATGTCTATCTCATCTGTCATCTTTTGGCAATGTCAATTAATCTCACCTAGATAGTTGAATGGGTTCAACTATTGATCAGCCTAATATATATATATATATATATATATATATATATATATATGTGTGTTGTAATCGTCTTTATTCATCCTTAAGAATAACCCCTAGTTCTTTCAACTAGTTATGGTGTAAGGATAATGTTTATAAATATATATATATAAAACTTATATAAAAAACAAATAAATAATATATAAACATATTATATATACAATAAAATCCATAAAAAATAATAATAAAGCAAGCCATTTGCCAAAACAAAGAGGACTTTATATTGGCGCTATTTTAGAAATGTTTTTTGCAACTACCGTTTGCTGCCCACGTGTGGGGGCGGACTTCAGCTCGGAAACGAATTCCACAGATCGCAGCGAAGGCGGAAA
>CP045899.1:1148356-1162835 GCA_013387185.1 Caligus rogercresseyi
CACACCAAAACCTTTCTGGTCGTCAATCCGGCTTGCCCACTGTTTTGGACGATTCACCGGGCTTCCACCACGACTGTTTTCACTTGATACTGTCGTATGTGTTCCATTTTCGTCGCCAGTAAACTTTTCCCTCCAAAAAAGGGTCGAGTCGTAGCGTTTCTGCAGCATATCGCAGGCGTTGATCGGTCCGAAAGGATTTTTATCTACCTCAAATCAAGCAACACCCAAAGATCGAGCTTTTTTGTATCTAGCCTTCTGCAGATGGTTTGGTGACTAACTCCCATCTCCTGGGTGATGTCACGAGATGCCACATTCCGGGGTACCTCGTTGTATTTCATGATTAGATCGACAAAGCACAAAGGCGGAAGGTATATATTTGGGCAGTCTTTATGTAAAGATACTCGAAAATGGTTAATTTTTCTTACGTGAAAAATTATTGCAATTTCTTTTTGTGATCGTTATGAAAATGAATTGGAACTTTGTAAAAAGTTGATTTATATTTCAATATTTTTTATTCAAGAAAGCAATGCTTTTCATGTTTTTCTCTGCATCTGATCATTATGAATTCATTTTCATTTTACCATTTATAAAAAATATTACTTATATTTTGTCCATGAATAAACACGATTTTCTTCAAGGTAGATTGAAATTTGAATCTATATATTATAACACTGAAACTTCACTTGTCCAAAGTAATTACAAGTTTATTGCAAATTAAAAGCTACGAAGGGCCACCATAGCTTGCATGTTACTTGAGTCAAATCTTTGTAAAATTTGTTGACATAATTATGTTGTAATAGACGCTATAATAGTGTTTATGAAGTGAATAATCAATAAAAAATATGCTGAGTTCTTTAAAAAATAAATAAAACTGATGATGCTTTTATAGTAAGAGGAAGAAAATCATATATTGAATGAATGTTCTTTATGTCTTTACATTTATATAAATTCTTATCAATTGTATTGGATTCATTTGCTATGAATATATAAAGCAAATTTTTTCATTTTGATGCATTGTTCATGAAAAATATATTAAAAAATTACTACTCCATTTCTAAAATAACCGTCTAAATATGTTACTATTTGTTATATAACATTATTTTAAAAGATTGAGCGAATCATGAAATATTAATGTATTTAAGAAGGAAAAGGTTGATTCCACAATTTTATTTCTTTCAATTAACACTGTCACTAATGAATAAAATATACATCATGAAGGATAAAATAATAATAAAGATAATTAGTGTTTAAATAAATATTTATTAACATTTTACAATAAACTTAATTTTAATTATAAAGCATGATCATCAAAAAACTATTATAAATTATAAATATATCATTAAAATAATTTTGCAATACCAAAATTCCTAATATATAGCATATGTATATATATAAATATATATATATATATATATAATATAAAATGTAATGCAACTAAAATTTCAATAATGCGCATTTTTTGTTTTTTATTTACTCTTATAGTAGGTGGAGAAGAAAAATGAGTGTCTTTGGGAGGTGAGGGGATGAAGTGATGTAAAAGCAAATTTATTTAGTTAGAAATAGGAAAACGTAGCTTATTATTCTAGGTATATTAAGTATAGAAGTTAATGGGTAATTAAGCTATTCATTCATATTATTACAAACTATTTTGTTTTAAAATGAAATTGAAAAATACACACATACATGTTTTGGTTGTTGGGTAATACAGTTTCAAAAACAATTATCAGTTCTTGCAAACGACACATAAAAACATTATCTATTATCGGGTTGGAATCTTGGGGCAGTGTTTTTTATACTCCTACATTGATATAAAATGTACCGAACTTTAGTTGTATTTATGTTTACTACCTCTGATTCTTGCCCAGATACAAATAAACCATTCCTGTGAAGTGAAGATTAAATGAAAATGATCAAAAAACACAATTCTACTCGTTTAAACATCATCAACCAAGGGATCACTCTAATAAAAATGATTACAAAAAAACTCTTTCATCAATATCCTTCCAAATATACTTCTCATAGATAAAGTGTTGTTAACAATTCTGTACTTTAGTATCATGAGACATCCGCCGAATGGCATTTCAAATCTTTATTTCTGACATGCTGAACTTTTAATCCTCTCTCTATCAATTGGTTAATTTATTGATAAAAACAGATCTATACAAAAGTATTTCTTAATTTATTGGTATATGTTAGTATATAAAAAATTGAAAAATTGTTTCTTGGTCCCATTAGTCTCTTTTACATTTACGAATATAAAATCTTCTTTTTTTCTAAATTTCAATGGGGTTTAAAAAAATGTCTGTATTAAGAACTTCCCCAGATAGTTGATTTTCCTGATGATAAACATATCTCTCATAAAACAAAGTCTTTCGTTATCTCTAACAGGTTCTTGCCATGCTACCTTTTTTGTAAATTTTATGAAATTTTTCATACGCGTTTTTATTTTAACTCCAGAATGGACCTATAGCAGAACTACATTTAAAACTTTAAATGGACCCTCGCCCCACTTCGAGTAATGGCTGTTGGGACTTTCATTGTATTTATGATGCAATAGTTCACTCTATGTAGATTGACTATAAAAAGTTGCTTAAATCAATTAAAAACCAGAACCTTCAATTTTTTTGAAGGGGAGTAAATTCAGTCCTCCAAACTTTTTGGGACAAATTTATTTACTTCTATGTAATGTTCCTACTCCAGTAAATGGAAAGACGTCAGCAATGTCTGAAGGTCCTGCATGGAAGAACCCAAACTGCAGACCATCTCATCCACAGATGTCCAGCACTCTCATATGAAAGACTTGAAGCTGAGCATTCAGAAGAAGTAAATGCCGCATCCTCGTATTGATGAAGTGCAGAAGAGTGAAAATATTTTGTAAATAATTTAGACATTAGTAAGGAGTTTCGTTTGTTTTATTTTTAATATTATTTTTATTTATTTTTTTACTCTATCAACATAGATACCCACCGTGTGGTTATGTTCTTACCAAAGTCTGTTGGATATGTCTTTGTGTAAAAGAGTATAAAGATTTATTAACTCAACTCATGTATCCTTTCCCATAAGAAATAAAAACTTTCGTAAAGATTTTGTACTTTAAGCATAAAGCATATACTGGCATTAAAATTTAAAATATGGGTTAAAGTTGTTAAAATGAGCGTTTTCCATACATGGATTCGTGCCTAAAATATCTTTTTCAGAAAGTAGTAAAATCCTTTGACGCCTCTTTCGACCCGGGTCAGAACCTCATTTACATTTTCCTTCCTATCCACGACAGTTATTATAATAAAATATCCACAAAATATAGATTTAGACACTTGAATATCTTTTAAAATAAATTGATATTAAAATTTAACATAATTTTGATTTATTCACGTTTATATACAAACCTAGCAATTTTTTTTAAATTATATTGTTTTAAAAAAGGACGAGCCGATTTCTTCTACGATACGTTAAGTGTGCATTACCGTCATATCATCGTCAAAAGCTTCAATCTAAGTTCAGCTTCTCCAAATTTAATTTATTTAAAAAACCTTGTTCTTAAAAAAGACATGGTTACTTAGTAAAACTAATCGTTTTGAAAAAAAAGCTGTTATAAATATCATATATGTAATTTTATTCGCCATTAAATTTATTTGATCAAACGTTTTCATAATTTGGGCTAAATTGATAATTAAATGATATTTTATCACCAGTAACATAAAAGATTTTTATGTACAAGTGTTTATTTAATTTCTAATAAATTATAAAATTTGTTGTGTTAATAAGAGTGCCATTTATTAATTGTTACGTTTAATAAATGGCTCTTATTTACGTTTTCAAAACTCTACCGAATACATAAATTTTATTTTAGCCACATTGATGGTCATTTTTTCACAACTTATATTTACCATAATTGACAACGTCATTTTTTCATTGCATTTATGGTAATGAAGAGAAATACTGAGATTAAATCCGTATTGGATTGTTCCATACTAAAACATCCTATTAAGGTAATTTGTCATAGTTGCAGGTAAGTTCATATAATTGAATACATATCATTGGAATAATCACAAAACAACATAAAAACAGAACGAATTTATTGACATTTTCAAATGCAGATTTACATTTAGATCGCTTTTCTTAGATGTTTACCATGCATAAGTCTAAATTAGTCTCTAAAAAGTACATTCAGTAAATTAAATACGATACAGGAAGTCCAAAAAAGTTATTATGCACATTTTATTTCACATCATCTACAAATTCTTAGAGAATGCTTCAGTTAACCAAGAAAACTGGTTGATGCATCCTTTTATAAAGGTTAATCTTCAGAGCAGTAATGTGAACATACATGTTCATTAATGTATCTTCACAACTTCCCTGTATAGTTTTATTCTGTTTCTGTATATAATTGTTGTGTATTTTACTTTGGCACTGCTTAAAATTGTCACAACTTTACCTAATAAAATGGTTTTAATCGAAAAAACTTGTGAATAAAGTCCATTTGTACTCACAAATAATTTACTAAATGAATGAAACCCCTTCCCAAAGTGCTTCAAAGCCATAATAAAATTCAGAATAGTCACATTTTCTTACCCATCTTCCCATATAAAAGGAAATGAAAGCCCCCTTTTATTTAAATAAATGCTTTTAAAAGTTGTCAACTAATTCGCCCGCGAAAAATAAGAAAGAGGAGAAGATTTAAAAATAGTGAATGAAGAAGAAGAAAGACTTCAGGCCAAAGTGGCAGAAAAAAAGAGTAACAACAACGAGAAGAAAAAAATTCCAAGCAAGCATGCATATATATAAATATATAGAACCCAACACCAAGAACCATTTCCTCTCCGTGAAACCTTTATGAAAGGAGAAGGAAAAGTTTATTTTATTGTATTCTCCCTGCTTCTGTGTGAGGGAAAAGAAGAAATATATTATTTCGGGACGTTCCGCAAGAGATCTCTTCTCCCTGTCGGACTTCTTTCTCTCTCTCTCTCTCATCTCTCTTTCTCTTTTTAATATTCCCTCCTTCGAAGCGCTTCTTCTTCTACTGTTGTGTTCCTTCTTTTTTTGTATGTGTGTTCTTCTTCACCGATCTTTTTGATTATGTATATGTATAAATAAATATTTTACCAGCTTTACTTCATTTCCTCTCATACTTCAGTCAAGATCCGTCCCATCTTTTGTCTCCTCCTCCTCCTGTTCTTAAATAAAAACTCTTAATATATCTATGTTTATAAAACAAGTACTTGAGTGAATAAAAAAAGAACAAAATAATAATTAAAGGTATATATTCCATCTCCTTCTGATGATGAAAGTCCCTTTAAAGTCCTTTTAAATCCCTCTCATACTATATTTCTTTTCTTTTTTTAAAGGATGAGGACATAAGAAGGATCTCTGCTACAAGAGAGTGGATAATAGACTTTTATACACAGCATGTTCATTCCGATTAAGAGCAAGGACGATAAAGCCTCTCTCGAGTCTTCCTCCGAACAGCCCTGGATTACTCATCTACTTCTTCCGCCGCAAGTCGACAATCTCCACCTGTCGTCAAAATGGATTTGGAGACTCGGGTCCCTCTGCACTTTGAGGATCTCTTTAAGAATACCGAGGAGGGTCGCGGGGGCTCCAAGGAGGCTCGGCGAGGTCATCATCCTCCTAGTGAGTTCTTTCGACAGTTGCCTCCTCTGGGGAAGAGTTCTTGCATCACCACCATGGGCGGCGGCGCCACCACCACCACCACGTGGGGCCGGAGGAGCCTCACCTCCGATTCGGAAGTTTGAAGAGCTTGAGGAAGCGGAGGAAGATGACTTGGAGGATGAATACGAAGGGGTCTCGCCGCCAACGTCTCCAAAGATTCCGAAGCGTGAGTTGATATATTAGCTATATGGTCTTAGATGAAGGTGTGTGTGTGGACAAAAAGAATATTAAAATGGCGACAGTCAGAAACCATTTGATTGGACCACTTACAAACTATTAAAAAAATTATGAGTCGTATTAAAAAGGTTAAAACCTTTTAAAATGATTGACATAATGTTAAGTGAAGGAGTTTCGAAAAGTTGGTAGTTTAAAAGAATAAGCTTACCTCTGTATACAAAAACAACGAATCGAGACAGCCAACAACCGAGAAATATTAACTCTATGATTTCAACTTCCCTCTTTTCATGGCAAAATAAATGAAATTATAAAGTATTGAAATTGTTATTTAAAATATTGAATTATTCTACTTACTTAATTTTTTCATCAAAAAATACTTTATTTAATTGTGTTGCAATTGTTTTAACTTTTTGGAAGCGTTTTATTTTTAAATAAGCAATTATAAGCTTATACACTTAAGATCATGAAAAAACTTGGTAACTATAGTCTCACATTTATATTTTTTGTGCACAAATACAAATAAAGCCAAAAAACAACCAATAACTGAGTCGCATGTTTTAGGACTTTTGAACTTTAATTATTCCATTTTCTATCAAAGAATGCATGGTTATTTTATATGACATATAGGTAGAAAGCTCTTTAACAGTGAATAAAAGAAATTATATGTGTTCAAAGTATTCTAAAACCGACTATACATATGAAAAAGTTCTTGATTGACCTTAATTTTATCCAAAACGAGAATGAGTTTTTAACATAATTCAAAGAGTTGAAAGTTGTTTTGATATCATGAAATTTAAATATGAACTATAATAAAGTTCGGTTTCTCGAAGCAACAACTATAACCTCATAAAGTTATTACTTCTATTGGGAAAGTTGGCCATCACATAACATTAAAAAATTAAAAGATTGCACAAACTTTTCAAGGAACAAAAAAGATTAATCCATGATAATGTGCTGTCAATTTTCCAATAATGATCATTTACGTAAAGTATTATAACTATGCATGACTGCCATGAATACACATACATTATTTACACATGTCTTGAATGCAAGTTTGATATAGTTTCTGTAATATCGATTACAAAGCTTCAATCTCAGTTTGAAGAGCTGGACGTAATGTGTTTTAATAATGAACAAATGGTTACTCATTGGCTTATCGAGGTAGAATGAGTAAATACATGGCTGTTAAAGTGATTGACTGTTCTATGAGCTAAGAGGATTAATTGAAGACTCGACTTCGACTATTGGATCCTACCCTCAAAGAAACAAACAAAAGTAACCCAGAGCAATGCATGGTGGATATCAAAATATTTAATTATTATTAATTTAACTCTTTGCGAAAGCACAATTATAAATATGGTCTGAAGTGTCATTTCAAGCATATACAAAGAATTGTATATAACGTCAATTAAGTAAGGTTTGGGATAATGAATAACTTTAACACGTCTACTAATCGATGTGTGGTTTTACCTTTTATAGATAATGTCGTTTTATAAAGCTTAACCAAGGAAACAATACATTCAATACTAAAGTTTTTGTTAATATAATCAGCGATTTCATATATCATATGTCACCAAACATATTATAAGATTAAACACATGAGCTTATAAGCATATCTTTTTTAAACAATCTTTAATAAGGTTTCAAAATACAAAAATGTATAGCAAATGTTTTGGACTAAACATAAATATATAGTTTTATTTTCTCGACCACACACATAAAGACATCAAAATAGCCTCCTGTTACATAATTCCTAATACTAAAAATATCTTGTATAATGTGAAAACACGTTAGTTGTATTTAAATCATATTCTTTTATCGTTAGTTTTATATCATATATATAAACAATCTCTCATTATAGGTGATAAAAAATATCACTGCCGTAATGCCTTTCTAAAAATCATTATGATAGTTTTTTAAACATATTTCATTATTATAGTAGATTTTAAAAGTCGTACTCGTGTTCAATGTCTACAGCTACGGAATCCTTCGTGTATGTATTTTTTTTATTACTAAAAGGAAGGGTTCTCTAAGCTATTATATTGATTCTTAAATACTTACTCCTTGTGTAGGGCAAATCATGCAACGCTTCTCCCTTTTACCTTGTGGTTTTGTTTTATATTATGAAAGGTGATTCTATAAAATGTCGTGCTTCAAAGCATCAGCCAACCATCTAGGTACTATCCTTTCTTTAGACAGACTCTCCGTCCATAACAATTACTTTGAGTAGAGCCATGTCCACCTTCATTTCCCTTTGATGAATCATAATTTCTTATATATGTACTTCGATAAAGGTTTTTTGTCCACTGCAAACAAGTGAATCATTTGAAGATCCTTTAAAATCCATCCTTAACATATCTTATCATAACTTTTGTGAAACAAAATTAAAATAATCATATTTAATTGCACGGCAAATTGTCGGCATATTGTTTATTGCAAAACTATATACTGATAATAAATACATATTTCTCTATAGAACTATTTATCACTTCAAAAAAATTGTTCTTCAACATTTATTGCCTTAATATTTTTTGAAATATGTATTTGATATCAGTTTTTTTGATTGTCAAAGGACTAAAAAGTCGTCAAATAATATGATTGATAAATATTATCTTACAAATAAACATGCTCTTAAAGGCATAAACAGTGTTCTTTACTTTTAGGCATCATATATATTATATGTGATGTATTTCAAAACGGTTGGAAGCAAAGAGCATAAACTATCGCTTACATGAGATAAATATTACGACAAAAATGTGAATACATTACATATAAGACTTCATATCCATGACGTTTTTGAACTTGCTAAAATACTATTTATTACACTTTAAGTTATTACTTTCATTTCGCCGTAAGATCTCCTTTAATGGTTATGCAACACAAAAATTATTATGTTTTACTGTTCATTTTATTGAAATGGTCTTAATCAAGAGCGTTTATATTACTATTTACTAAATATTTCAGTTTTCATTCAGACAGTTCGATATAAATGCTCGTCCTTTTTTATAACTTTAAAAATACAAACAACATCACTTTGAATAAAATGATAAAAGTTATAGGAACAGGAAATCCATTTTCATTATAATGAAGAGTACAGATAGTTGCCAATGGATCTCAAGAGCTCTTAAACATAATTGCACAAAGGCTACATCTTACGACTACTTTAAAGTCCATTGAAAGTATTAGTAGCTAAGGATATTTTTTTATTATGCCTCTGCTCTAAAAGATTAATACCTATACAAACGTATTCTCCAATCACATAAAAACTTCATTTACAGCCAATCAGAAATCAGTCTCTTCACACATGTTTAGTTTGACAAACTTTAAGTCGAATTAAAAATTCTAACAAGAATGCTCATTTATATTTTAGGATATAAATGGCAAATTATGTAGGATTGACTAATTATTGGACCATGATTTAAATGAATCTTCTTTAGAATTATACTCATTAGGGTTAATAGCTTTTATTTCATGTGTTGTTTCTTGTGAAGTTTGTTCGCGTGTGTTATCCTTATCGATATTTAAATATTCATCGGGACATTATTTTCTTCATATATTGCTTGAAGTCTAACTAATGTAAATCAAATTCTCCGGTTCTGTATAATATTCATTTATTAATTTATTACATAATTTATAAAAATATTTCCTTTAAAAAAATCTAATGTAATAACACTTTTATTGTCAGGAAATGTACTTACATTATAGTACATACATATAACACGTTTTTAGACCCTGACGTTTTTAAACTTTAGTTTATTCTATAAAGATATAATGTAATCAATTAAACATAATAAACTTATGTAAATTTGTATAAGGCTGAAATGAGATAGTATAAACTGTTATATAAGCTCTGAAAATGACCATTTCCCCACGTTTACTTTTTGTTTAACAAATTTAATCAAAACTATTACCCCAATCAAAAAATCTAACATCATACTACAAGTTTATTTTGTTGCGGGTATTTTTTAATTTATAAACAAAGACATACCCTTTTTTAAGAGTAAGTACTATTTTAAAACATACCATCAACTTGTCAAAGGTTTGAAAAAAATATAACTAATATATATTTACTATTGCTTCTTTTAAAAAAGTATGAAGGGGTCACCTTCACACGTTTCATTAAAATCCCATAAAAGATTATAATAATAAAAAACTAACATGTTATAAAAACCAGTAGTTTGAAAATGATCAATTAAAATAAATTTACACAGTAGACTTCTTCCATGATATCATATCAACTTAAGTTCTATCAAAGACAACTATCAAAAATATATTGGTTCTCTATAAGAATTTGATGGATTAGCTTGATTATAAATTTTCATTCAATCTACAAAACAATTGTTTATATATATATATATGATTTTTAACTGACAATCCTATTAGGATCTCTATGAATAGTTAAAATACATTATTGTTTTTATGTATTAGTTGGAAAAAGATAAGAACAATTGACAATTATATTCAAATGTCATAAGCGATCCTTAAAGAACTGATATTACAACGGATACTAAGACGTTACATACTTCCACAACAAAAGATAAAGGATAAGCAGACGATACATGTACATTTCAAATTATATATATATATATATTTCAACATATATATATAATAAAAGTATATATATATATATATATATTTACTCAGTGAGGCACATATATATATATTATTTTTCATTTTCTACTTCAATTTGTAGGAAATTTAATAAAAGATATTAAATTTAGTTATAAATAAATAAGAGGATGTAAAGTAAATAATCCTTGTAAAATATGAAAGATTAGGACATGAATGTTTTCTTGTTTTCAATTGTGTGTTGTTGATAGAGAAAGATAAACAAGATGAGTTAAGGAAATGAGGAGGAGAGACATTTTCTTATTAAATATATTTTTTTTATATGTTTAACCCTTGAATCATACAATTTATAAGAGGGTTGTATTATACATGTACCTAATCGTAATCTCCTTAAATGTGTGTATATATACATTTACACATTTTAAAAGTAAATTCCATATTGTGTGTGTTTGTGTGTGTTTATCTACAGAATATTAAATGCTTTCTTAAAAGTATAAGAGTATGGTGTTAACTTGGAATTACGAAGGGGGTTCCTTTTTAATAAACACTAAAAATGGATTAGTTTCTCATTATGTCTGATGAGATGTTAAAAATTAAAATGGTTATCATGTGTAACTAAGAAGGATATATTTTTGGTTATGGCTTTGAGATGAAAAAAAAAAATGAAAATAATGTTAAAACTAGAGGCATATATACACTCAGAGAGTGCAAACCTCCGCCGTCATGAGCCTTCCGAGGCGGATTTTTCACGACTGGGGAGCGTAGAGAGACAGGGGAGGGTTCCCCTAGACGGAAATTCCGAGAGGAAGACTCTCCAAGCACCCAATTTCACAGCACAGCGACATCTATTGGCAGAGTAGGCTAACTTGAAAATTTATTAGTATTTAGCTCATTTGGCGCCTTAATTCTGCACTCAGAGATGCCAAAATTAATCACTTCTTCCTTTGGCACTTCTATAAAACAATATTACGTCAATGGAATTTAAGCGTTTGTTCTCCTGATAGAGACCCCATTTCATTATATTAGTAGTAGTTTTTCATTTTGCATATAAAAAGCACTTAGAGATGCCAAAATCAATCAATTTCAAACTCCACAAAAATTCATCCAAATCCCAGTACTTTTGAGTTACCTGACAAACCAACAAACGCCAGTGAAAACAATACCTCCTTCGGCGGAGGTAATAATAAGTAGGACCTTTTTCGTTATAGCTTTGAATTTAAAAACACCCTGAAAGGTTTAATGGTAGTTAATATATTTGTGTCAAAAACATATTTGTTTACGTGTCATTTGGTACTATTTATCGCTCATCAGGTTTGCATCCTCCTCCTGAGATGGCCCTGTCTTATAGACCAACCTCATTGGAAAAATTGATTTACTTAGTGTTATAATGCTTATTTTGATAAAATACATTTCCATCGAATTATATGCAAAAAAAATCTTTATAAATCTCGTAAGTCACATGACATATATAAATATATATATATATATATAATAATAAATGCGTAATAACAAAGAAACTCGTCAAAGAAGGCCAACAAACGATATTTTATTAACATGTATTATTAGGGTGGGGGGAGAGTTATCATAATTTTAAAATATTTATCATAAGAGTAATATTTCATTGAACATGATACATTATTTTTGTTATTTTAAATCCGTATATATTCAATTATGTCCATGAAACCAATTGGACTGTTCTTTGCCACGAGAGCAACAATATATGGTATGAGAATTCCATGGAGTTAACATTGAGGACGACCCTTCCTTTTGGTGACAGAATTTGCTCATAAATAAAAATACATTTTAAGCAATTTCTCCGATTAACATATATGTCATAACATACAATCGGTCAATATACTTCAACTATTTAATATGAAACAATGATTTAAAGCCTATAAATATGTTATATAAATACATTCTGCATATTTATTGTCAAATAATGCGAATAGTTAATTATATCTTCCTTACATTTGACTAATTCATAGCTCATAAAGTTAGTTTTATCTTTTAGTTTGTAAAGAACGGAGAGGGAGCTCGATAGCCGTGGGTGTTAAGGCGTGTTCAACTCTCAAGTTGGGGGCGCAGGTTCGAATCCCGAGAGGGGATGGTCATTTTTGGTCTACCTCATTGATAAGATCCTAGGTTCGAGTGACTAATTTTATGCTATAATGCTTATTTATATCCTAACGGTGCAATTCTATCGAACCATATAGGCAAAAAAAAAAAAAAACGGTTAAAGCATATCGTATAATATGTTTATAATAAGCTGTAAAAATGGAAAGTAATGCGACTTATAAAAAAAAAATGCTTAGAGTTTTGGAATACCTACATCAAATATAAATCATTTGATAAAACTTATTCTAGGCTCGATGGATGGCCAAAACCCATTGTTATTTTTGAACAGGCAACAGTTTTAATACACGATTTAATCAATAAAAGTCCACGATACAAGTAATTCAAAGAAAAATAGTCTTTGATTTGAATTCCTTTGTGTATAACGTATACCATTTATTCTTTTGTTATCAAAACAATGATTATATTATTATTAAAACAGGTCTATGTATGTATATATATAAAGTATATATTTTATATGTATTGACCATTATTCGTAGTACAAAAATAAAGAACATGTATGAAAAAGGATGTATATACAAAATTTAAAGTAATAATAAAAACCATTTCTTTTTTTTTGAAAAAAATAATAATAAATTTCAAAGAATTTATAATGAAAAATTAAGTTTTTTATTTCCATAAATACATACATGAGGGACATAAAAGTAATTGAAGAAAAATACATTTTGTGTGCTTTTCAAACGAAATTTCAATTTAAAGAAAATAATTTTCTGTACATACTTTCCATTATTCTTGTTATACTTTTTCACTTTTCTATCAATTTATATATGTCTATATGATTCCGTACATATATAAATCTTGAAAGGACACAGCTTTATTATATAAATATGTGGGGAAAAAAACTTATGTTTGAATTCAATGCATTTTGTGTTTTATTTTTTGAGGAGAATATATATATATATATATCTGGGAGAAAGATTGTGAATATCTATCAATTACTTATCATATTATCCATAAACACGAGATAAAAACATGAGGAATATTGATTTTTTATATGCTAATGAGATTTTATATTTTAGTAAACAAAATACGTTTTTTACTACGTATTATATAGTTATTAATATCCAACCACGTGTTTTTTGAATGAATATTTATTTAGAGGAGAGTTAAGAAGATTGTTCTAGACTATTTTTTAGTAAGGATGCATCTTTATTAAATTCTACCATTAATATCTTTTCAGCTAAGAGATAATAATTTACTTTAAATTTCATTTAAAAAATATCGTAGGCATATAAAAAAACGTATTTAGTAATCAATTTAATAAATGAAAATAATTTATTATTTTTTATATTATAAATGATCATATATATATATATATATAGTTATATATTTACCTTTATAATCAAATATAATAAAAATAATATTCAATTTCTTATATTAAAAGGGTAACTTTTATTTTTTACAGTTCTATTAACATAAATATATATATATAATGATTAACATAAGTGCCTTTATCAATAATAACCACACAACGGTCGTACTATACTTTTTTAGCCATTAAAGAAATGTACGTTCCAAGCATTTTTTCTCATTATCCAAAACTAGGTATTGTCTGTGTAACTATTTGCTCTTTAATAATTATTCAATATAGAGCATTAATGCAACCCTCTGAATCTTAATTGTTAATACAACAATTCATTGATCTACATATATAGGTTGTTATCATTTTGATTTGATATTATTGTATCCATGTGGATATGAATAAATTTTAAACATAAAGTTAGCCTATTTTAAAAAGTTGATAAATATATTTTTTCTTATTATTTGAAAGTCGAACTTTATAAATGACGGTTGTTGATCAAGCCTCCACCGACGCATCGTCCTTCCATTGTTAGCATAGAATTGTTTATTTAGTTAGAAAATATGTACATTTTCTGAGAAATTATCAGTGCTGCCTTTCATTTAAATATTATAGAAGAATGAAAGGATA
>CP045899.1:1162935-1184546 GCA_013387185.1 Caligus rogercresseyi
ACTGTACTATCAATCTAAGTAATACTTATACATGTAAGTGATTAATAACGCTAGCCAATTTGAAAATATTATTTTTAGCATTTTGATTGTTCCATTGCTTGCATATTCAACCTTGACTATTTTTTTCCTTTTCCTTTGGCATAATATCTTTATATATATATATATATACCTTCCTTCATAAAAACTTTGTCTGTTGAAAAAGTTACAATAGTTTTTTTAATGCATATTTTTAGTTTAACTGTATGTGTTCAGACATTCATTTTATATTTAACTAGTTGCTATGTCGCAGATCAAATCATACTAACATGACAATTAGATTGAGATGATGAGAACTAAAAAAATAATCTTAACTGCTAATTTATTCTGCGTTTCTTCCGCACTGCATTAATATCAATGTTGATAACGTCCCTTTGAGCTATAAGAGTTACTTATTGATTCCTTGCAAAAAAAAAACTCCACGTTTTCAGCTGATAAAACAAATATCGGAATTGAACTGATGGCCTTAATAAAGCATTCACAATCGTATTTTTGTGAGTGAAAGGCAACAATTTCCTTGACAAAAAATACCTTTGGAATCAGGAAACAACCGGGTACCCGGCCCTGCTGGTCCTGGCTGTTTTTTGAGCGTCCCGGCCGGTGTCCCGGTAAATTAAACACCGGGCCGGGACATCAATATTTTTTTTCGTTTGTCATTCCTAAATTTTATTTAGAAAATAATTTCCGAAAAAAGGAATTTTCGAAATATTCTTGTCTAAAAAAAAACGTCGTCACTTTTTTTTGGAGATTCTTTTCTAAAAAAACGTCGTCATATTCAGGTCGAAGAACGAAAATATATATTATGGACCAGCTTCAAATTTTTTAGTCCGGCCGGGCCCGGTCCCGGCAAAAAAGGTCTCCCCCATCGTTTCTTGTTTGGAATGCAAAACAACAATTATGACATGCAAAAAAAGTACCTCAAAATATGCATTATTGTAAGTCAAACTTTTAAATGTAATAAAAGGCCGGCAATATATTAATGTAATGGAAACCCGGGTATTATATAAATGTAATTAATGTCAAAACCCGGCAATATATTAATGTAATTAAAAACCCGGCAATATATTAATTATACTTTGCACTTTAAACCAACGTGGTTCAGCCCCAGCGCAGTTCTGCTTACCAAAATGGCCTTAGACTATTTCTGTAAAAAGGCCTAAGAGTAGAAAACTAAACTTTGTCTCTAGTACCTTCCATATTCGATATATGCAACTAAAGTACCAAAACAAAACATATTCATGAAACCTTCATTTAACTACCAAATACCTTACTGCCTGTGCAGCCAAACTAAACACAACAAAACCACAAGGGTTTTTTCCCTCCCTTTTTCCTTTTTAATCCCCCTTACCCTCAATTACAAAAATATTGTGTCACTCATCATGGGAGACCCCCATTTCATATGTATTTCAGGAGTGACAAAAGCTAAGACTAATTATACTTGGGATTTCTTCCATTTCTAATGGTTATGATTACAGTTTTTTGAAGCAGTTTGGAATGTAACACTCGTACTTTGTAGCCTGTATAATAGTGGTTTTTGAGTGTAGTTTCTTTTTCTTTCTTGTGTGTACAATATATACATACATATATCACCAAGAACTTAATTGGACTACAACTGCCATTAATATATGAGGCAAACTGAGATTATATTTTTGATATAATAATATAATGGTAAGAGTTGAGGACGTTATAGCAGGAAAAGCAAATCCGACAGCCCCTCCTTTTTAATCCTTGGAGTCCAAAAGAAAGCATTTTGAGGGCCAGTGTTATATATTTATATATATATAGACAATCTTTGATGGAAAAAAGAGTTTGTAAAGTCTCTCTTACATTTGTACAAGTATATTTTATAAGGCAAATAGGGCAAAAGGCTTTAGAAAACTGGTCTAAAAACAATGACACAAAAACGCAACTAAATATTGTCAAAACATGAATGTAACAAAACAATTGTGTACATTTTAAACTGTTTGGGCAATATATAGGTGCCTTATTCTATTAGAATACTCTATGTATTATGTATTTCGACCAGGTTTTCTGTTTTTCCCATTTTTTCATTTTTTATCCAGACACATTTTTCTTCAATTTTTCTCACAATTTTTTTTCCTTAACCCATTAGAGCCGAAAGTTAAATAATGATTGTAGAACAATGAAAATTCTATGGCTATTTTTTCTTGACACATAGAACATTTGTTCAAAATTTCAACTAAATTGAACTAGTCACTGCTGAGAAATTTGAACGTCGAAAAATCGACGCTCAGGCTCTACAGGCAAATATTTCATTAGCTAAAAAGAAACTGTACTATACATTTTTCCTTTCATATTTTTCTTTTCTCATTTAATTCTAAATATATTATATATATACTATATATATATATATATATATATAATATAATATATAGATAGGATACATGATAACCATAATAACATTATTTTTTATTTAAACTAACTTATTTACAAAATTTTCTACAATTTTTAAGTATTATTTTTTTTTACAAAACGTAGTGGTATTCTTTAAAGCACCTAGGGTGAAGGCCTGCATTGCATTTACAACAAATGAACGAAGGTCTTCCTTTACAGTGTCAGCATACGTTAGTACCTTCACAATGTATGATCCAATGGATTTTTTCATCATATCTTGATACATAATTCATTTTCGAAGTATTTTGCTCCCTTCAATCGATTTAATCAAAATATTTACAATAATGTACTGCCAGATATTCGATGAAATCATGTGAAACCATATTTGTCCCTTGTTGTTTTAGCAACTGGCATGCATGTTGACTATGACACTAATTACATAAAAAACTATTGGTCATCACCACTTTCGTCGTGTTTCATGAGGGAAATACTGGTGAAGAAATTGTCGAAATATATCTTGAGTTCATCTAGTGGTGGAATATTTGCAGTTTTGATCAAATATATCGCTGTGTTCCCTCCAAGGGTTATATATGGAAATAATTTTTCTGGATGTAATTTTAGCCACAATAAAGAATGACAGTATCCACATTTGGAGCATGATTCCTACATTTTGAATCCAAACCGAATAGGTTTTCCTTGGATAAATTGTTTTGTGTAATTTACAGGATCATGCTTTCGTCCACATATTTTTTTTCAAACTTCTATGCTGAAACAAACTTCTGGTCTTATTTTTGAAGCACGGTATTTTGTAGAAATAAGTTTTGGAAATGAAGAAAAGCTCGAAAAAGTCTTGTGGATTATTTGCTGTCATATTCTTTTGAGATGGAGATTTTTGGAAAAACATTTTGATGTTTGAACATTTCTCAGATTTTTTTCTCCAAATAACTGCTTCTTCACAGGTTGCACTTTCAAATTTTCAAAAAGATTAAAATGAGCAGGGCTTCCAGTTAAAGTCAACCGATTAATTCTGAAATGCCTTCTACCTTATCGTCTGACCTATCACTATCTCCGTAAGAGAGTTGCCTCGATTTTGGAAGGCCTATAAAAACATCCGCAGGCTCATCCATGTCTTCCAGAAGACTAAATATCTCCTATATAGTCTATCTCAAATATTAATTTATATAAAAATAATAATAAGCCTATTAATGATTTTTAATAATCAAACAATATTACATATAAAAACGCAGTACTACAAATCTTAATATAGACTTGTATGCATTTCCCTTTGAAAAATATGTCTGTAGAGCCTGAGCGTCGATTTTTCGACGTTAGAAAATAAAATCGTTTTTTCTAGAAATTAAGATGCCAAATTCAATATAATATGTTAACAACATTTAAAGAATGATATTTAATAAATAATTTAATCACCTATATTACTGATTGGAAGTGCTTGACAACAAAGAAAAATATCAAAGAAGACAATACCTTGGAGTGGATAATTTTTGAGGCACGTCCGTCGCAGTAAAACTCTTCGTCTAGACTGACAAAAAAATGCCACAAACATAAACAATGGATCTTTACCAAGTAAAATACTCTTAAACGATATCCGTATTCATACAGTGTCATTTTTGCATATATTAGGACTTTTTTCTTTACTTTTATAACACGTCGAAAAATCGACGCTCAGGTTCTAATGGGTTAATAATGTCCAAACCAATATTGTAAAAAAACAACTAATTGTTTGCATTTTCAACTGCTTGGGATATATTTAGATGTATTATTTACGTATTTCGAGCAGGGTTTCTGTTTTTCTCATTTTCTATATAAACCAAATTTCTCCCAAAACCCTAGATCTTTCGACGTTTTTTAATATCTAAACCCTTTCATAGAGACACCGGCAAGAAGATATGGGGTGCGAGAATTGCTGCCATATCTATCAGCCTTCATCACCTTCTCATCAAATGCCTTTGAAATACGAGTTGTAACAACTCAGAAATATCCTTCGACGCACGCCCTACACAGAGGGCCACATTAATCACTACTAGGTGATCGTAGAATTTGACATGCCTCTCTCTACTATTTGTGGCAGTGCTCCTTTGTTGTACAAGCCAAATTGTTCAGCGATATCAAAATATTATAGACTAATATTCTATGCATTTTTCAATTAAAATATTCTATCAAAATAACTTACTCCTAGAAAGATATATTTATTGAGAAGATCTTTCTCTCACGACTGACCATCTATTTGCCTTGCCTAAACGGTTAAAGTAAAGTAGCACATGCATGGAAAAAGTAAATAATTTTTTTTGGCCAAAATTTGATTATTTTCTTTAACGTTAGATGTCGCTAGTCCATGAAATTACGTCACAATCCTATTTAAAACCGGTTTAAAGGGATCAAGACACTCACTTTTTCCAAGTAAAAAACGTCTCCAAATATAAATAATAACAGGACTTTATTATTATTTTCAAAGAGCTCTAGCATCAAAGCGCCCCTTACGGACTAAAAAAGAACTATAATTTTGGCCAATTCTTTTGGGAAAAAGGAACAATTTTATGTTATGCATGCGCTACTTTACTTTAACGCTTTACCCTTGCCTATCTCACATGTAGTGTATTACTAGCGAGCACATTTAAAAGACTTTCAACGTCAAAATATCAAATGAGGACTTTTTATCAACGCAATGAACACCTCCAAGCCTATTAACAAAGACAGTAACTGAGGTTACAGTCAAAAAATTAAACAAGCATAATTTTATATCTGAACCATCATAATTTAAAACACCAAAAGATATAAACTCTTAGTTTTAAATTTAGTTTATTTAAATTAATTAAAAACTTCAAATTTAGTGTTATATAGATGAAGTTATATTTTGTTTGCTTATCTTTAGTAGATTGGATTATGGGAACGACAAAACAATGATATTAGTCCAAATCAAAGTGGCGCCCTATTCTAATAATGAATAGCGCTTCAAAGTTACTGTATGAAAATTAAGATATGAAAAGTAAGCGTATTTAAAAAATAACTTTACCTTTTAATCTTTTCATTTTGAAATTATAAAATAACCTTAGAAGAGCTATTATTTTTTTTGATTGTCAACACTTATGTTCATTTATTGGCACTAAATCTTATTTAACGAAACTTGCAAAAATAAAAAACTCATAAATTGATCACATCTAAATTTTGTAAAACTAAACTTTTCCAAAATAGGGAATAAAAAAAAAGTTTGCTTCATAACAAAACCTTTGAACGCAATTTGGGTGGGGGGTAAAGGGGGGGGGTTAAAACCAAAATCCATTTTTCTACGATCATTTAGTTTCTTATGACACAACTTTCGCGGGGGGTGAAATTTTGATGTCTTAATATTAGTTTCTATAATACCCCTAATGTACAGTTTTGTACATACATGAATCAACATCAACAAGGCAATACTAGCAGCATAGACACAATTGTAAGCATTGGGTAGTGAACATGTAGTAAAAAAAGGAACAAAATTTTTTAAAATTAAAAATATTTATATGCATGTATATTTGAAGCAGCATAAAAAAGTCTTTTGACATTTTCCATAAATTATACCTTTTTATAAATACTTTTTTTAATTGCTACAAAATTAAGCATTTAAGAGATTTAAAAAAATGCTTAAAAGTCTCCAACGATTCTTTACAAATAAGCAAATCTTTTTCGTTATGGTTGTTCCATAATTAACTCTAAAAGACATATATTGGTAACCACTCTACATTTAAACCAATAAAGAGTAAACATATAACAGCGTTATTTTAATAGAGACATTTTAAAATATATGTATTTTTTGTTGTCTAAAATCCATAACACTTCCTCTTCCTGTTGTTTTATATATAAAAGCCTATGAGGTTTCCCCATACCATATATTATTTAGTAAGCTATAGCTTAAAGGAATTACGGGAATACAACCATTATCTTTTTATAAGGATATTTAATTGAAAGAAGCTGTTGTTCTAAAATTTCGCTATTTGTAAAAAAACGGACATTACTTCCTGAGGAAGTGATTTTCTTATTTATGGAAGTCTTATATAAATAGTTAAATCTTTTATTTATTATAACTGTATCCTGTTTTTTTTCTTCTAACAGTTTGTTAGCTTACGTATATTTGCTACTAAATTATTTAAAAACCTTTTATCTACTAATATTTTTTAAGATGAAGCTGATTTATGAGCTATGAATTTAGTTATTTTCTTAAGGTTTGAAATTATTCTATGATCCGCTTTTTATTCCCATATCGATTATTTGACCCTCTGCATATCAATTGTCTTCCCGCCCCCCCCCCCCCTAATAAACTCCTCTCTATTTTTATCTAAATCCTTTCCAAATTGAATCTTCCTTGAATACAATAATCATAAAAAGAATTGTACCGGAATCAGACTCAGAACCCCCCTCTCAGTAATGAAACTGTCCCTGCATCTAACTATACATGTAGAATATTCACCCCCCCCCCCCCTTCTTTCTCAAATGAATCCGCCTTATCTGATGTACTATATTAAACACAGGAATCCCCGTCATTATCGAGGGAAAATCTCCACACGGATGATTTTTTTATTGTGCTTTATGGGCACATTAGAGTTTAAATGAAATAAACTTATGTATAGATAAAATACAATCACTTATATGGGATGAAGTTCAAATCTTCTTACTTGTTACATTACATTTGTGTATAAGCTAGCCAAAACAATATAATATATTAAACGGGTTGTTTTTTTTCCTTCTTTTCAGATGAGCTATTAAGTACTCTACCCAAGATGCCGAGAGTGTATCGCCCTCTACTTGGACGTCCCTTGATGAAATGACTAAAGAACTCAAAAAGAGTCGTCGACTGAGCAAAAAGCGATCCTTCCAACGGTGTATAATGCAGACCTCACAAATCAAACACTCCTATCTAATTATTAAGAGATGAATTCACACATAATTAAATGGTATAATGGATTGCTAACAAACATAATACTAGATTGTTCAAATAATTTTTCAAAATGCTTAGAAGTCTCTGATGACTCTCTACAAAATATGCACATCTTTTCCATTATGGTTGTTCCATAATTAATTCTAAAAGACAGTATATTGACAACCTCACGTATTTAAACCAATAAAGAGTACATAATAGTGTGTTTGAATAGAGACATACTTCATATTGTTTTGATACAAAAAAAACCTCTTGTAACCCTGATAATATATTTACCGTAGTAAACTATTGCCATAATAAAAAGGAACTAAGGAGCCATTTATCGTTTTAAGGTTATTAAATTGAAAGAAGATTTACTATATTTTATCAAAAACCAATATGTATGGAATACAACTTTTGTCTTTTTATTTGTTTCTGAGCAACAACTGTGTAAAATGATATATATATATATATAATTTAGCAAAATTGTTGCTCAGACACAAATAAAAGACAAAAGTTTTATTCCATACACAATGGAATGCATTTTCCTCGGGAATTCCTGTTTATAATAGTTTTTATTACATTTTTATATTCCTCATAACATTATGCGAACTTTCAAGGGCCGGTTTTCAATATAGTCCTATTAATTTGGCCTTTCTGATGTTGAATACAAATAATACTTTGTTGGTCAAATAGTATCTACTTTTTTTGTTACTTGAATGGGTTGATGAAACTATATTCAATCATCTATGAATGGGAATTTAAAATTGCTGATAAGGACATATATATATATTAAATTGTAAGATCATAAAATTCTTATTAATTTTATTAGGAGTGCTCAAATTTCAAGTTTTTTTTTCAATAATCATTGCCTGTCAATGAAATATTATAAGAAAAATACAATAACGGTCACATTGACTTTTATGCATTATATCATAACTAATGCTAACCGCATCATTCTCCTTAGATGTCTCTCGGGACGAAGAAAAATAGGAGTGTGCTTCTATAAAGTAAATCATTTACCTATGGCCTCTATGTCTTTTCATTTCGACAGGGAAAACATAGCAATTACATTCAAATTTATTTAATATTTGTGTCATATATAGCCATTAGAAACAGAGACATTGCTTTGGAAATAAAAAGAAACTAGAGGCATATAGGTATACACTCAAAGAGTGCAAACCTCCGCCGTCACGGGGTCCTTATGAGCCTTCCGAGGCGGATTTTTCACGACTGGGGCGGCGTAGAGGGATGGGGGAAGGTTCCCCTCGACGGAAATTCTGAGAGGAAGACGCTCCCGGCACCCGATTTCACAGCACAGCGACATCTATTGGCAGAGTAGGCTAACTTGAAATTTTATTAGTATTTAGCTCGTTTTGCATCTTAATTCTGCACTCAGAGATGCCAAAATTTAATCACTTGTTCCTTTTGGCATTTACAACAACTCCACAAAGTTTCATCCAATCCGTTCCGTACTTTTTGAGTTATCCTGCTGACAAACAAACCAACAAACCAACGCAACTGAAAACAATACCTCCTTCGGCGGAGGTAATAAAATAATTCGTAGGCTCCTTATGTCGAAATCGCCCAAATAACATTAGATACCATATAATTGTCCCTTTAAGTGCCAACGCAGATAGCCATAAAGATAGACGTCACCTAATATATTTTTCCTTTCCTTTGACAAAAAAAAAACTACATATATATAACTAAGCAGACAAAGTATGTAATAAATTAATGAAATTCTTTATGTACTTTTTATTTTGAAGGAAAAAACCATAAAGGATTTAATTATCGTTGAACACTTTAAAAGGAACAAATTAATGGGGATAATACAAATAATAATAAAAACAATTAGAAGAAAGCCATCTTGCTTTCAACTTCAAAAAGACCATCTTCCAGATTCTTCTATTTTGACACCAAGGAAAATACTTACAATAAAAATTGATTTTCTTTGCTTGTTCCAAGTGATCATTTAATTGTTAAAAGTTAAGTTGATGAATGTTCCTAACAATCAACGTAAGGGATTTAAGGTCAACATCTGCAAATATACAAAATCAACAATCCTCTTCGGTCTCCTAAAGGAAAAATGACTCAATTCCCAGAAAAGTCAGGCTATTGAATTTGCTCTGTCTAACTCCAATCCACCATAGCGAGTTGTCTGATGATGAAAAAAGAAATGATAAAACCATCTATTTTTCGATCTGTGATGCTCTCAGCTGCCGCCCGATACATCGCCCTTTCCCTCAAGATCCGCTTCGACACCGAGGACCATGGGTCCATGCGGGGAACGTCATCAAATTTTATCCTAATAGATATTTTAAATTTTATGCAAAAAATATTGAAATATTAAATAGATACCCATTCTGATATTTTGTTTATCGTTTTACCTCTTGTTTAGATTTTTATTAAAACTATAATGTTAATTTTACTTATATGTTATTTTTTATATAATTTTTTATATCATCTAAAAATAAGGAAAAAAAAAAAATAAAAATGAAGGCTCATAGACAGTTTAAAATCGTGGATGTCGACTGAGTTCCGGAGTAATGAGACTGATAAACAACCTCTTGGTTTGATAACTATCTTCATGGCCACGCTTGTAGTAAAAAATATTTCATTTCGTAGAGCTAACATTATTAGACGAATATTTTGAGTATTGGTAACATGACCACCTTTATGCCAATAGATTTTCTTCAATTCTCTAACATATAGTTCTAAAAGTAAATTGAAAAAAGACAATCCACTTATTTATCAAATATTGAATGAGTCTAAATTAGTTTTACATTTTTATATTAAAATATTATATTTCTGCCAAAAACTTCAGATACAATAAAATCGTTTATAAGATCCCCGTGGAGAATAGATAAAGCTAATGATAAAACGAACTGTTTGTCATGAATTTGAACTGAATTTATAAACTACGATCGTTTTACTGAGGGATACAACCAACTTGGATTTAAATTATAAACATAATTGTTACTGGTTTTAATAACTGAAATAAATAAATATCGATATACCCATGACAATATGTATAATTTGAAGATTGTATATACACCTCTATTATTTTAAAGATTTTAAGAATTAACTTTTTTTGGACTTCTTCAAGATGTTTTAATATTTTACAAATTCATCACTTTTTGATAAATATATTACAATATAAAAACTAGGCATAATACACTCAAGAGTGCAAACCCTCCGCCGTCACGGGTCCTTATGAGCCTTCCGAGGCCAGATTTTTTCACGACTGGGGCGGCGTAGAGGACGGGGGAGGTTTCCCCTCGACGGAAATTCCGAGAGGAAGACGCTCCCGGCATCCGATTTCACAGCACAGCGATATCTATTGGCAGAGTAGGCTAACTTGAAATATTTATTAGTATTTAGCTTATTTTGCATCTTAAATAAGCACTTCAGAGATGCCAAAATTTTAATAATTTGTTCCTTTTGGCATTTCCAACAACTCCACAAAGTTTCATCCGAATCAACGTTCAAAACATACTTCCTTGAGTTATATATGCTTAAAAACAAGTACCACCAAACAAACCAACGGAAGTAGAAACATTACCTCAATGGCGGAGGTAATAAGTATAAGTTGAAGATTCGATATTTCACCACTCTATTATTTTAAAGAACTGAGTGAGATCCGTTGCTTTTTTGAGTATATAAAACCATAAAAATAAAACAATTACTTAAATTAATTGCTTATGAGTATCCTGCGTGTCAAAATTAATTTTAAACTTCTTTTAAAATAATTGTTTGAAAGAACTTCTTTTCGTATTTCACTCTGTCCAGAAAGAAAACTATTGGATATTACATTCTTTCAAGGTATATAGAGATCCATGAGCGATTACATGAATTTAGGATAACCATTACCGATTAAACAAGTGTGTTATTTAATCTGCGCCTTAATAATAACCTTTTTTTACAGTTCCTATACTATGCAGAATGATACTTTTCGTAGGCAAATCATAGCGTAATAAAGGCATGAAAAAACATAATAGTTGTGTACATAAGGTACCATAAACATACATTTTGTTTAAAAAAATTAAACATTTTATATTTTCAATTTTTTTTTATTTTAAAATAAAAGTTAATAGTAATTCATTAAGATATAACGTAAATAAAAGTACTTTTTAATTTGTTTTCTATCCTCCATACTTATTAGACCTTTTATGCAAACAATATTATCAAGGTTTATCTTCCTCTTTGTTATGCAGCGAGTAAAAAGCTTATGTAACCAGCTAAGCAACATTAATATACAACTCCAATATACAATATAATTGCAAAAATATTGACGTTCAAACTTATAATTATTGATGGAGTACAATAACAATGGAAAATAATTACGCAAAAAAATGAAGGAAAACAAAGGCCCATAATAACCTTTTCATCACTTTTTTATGTCTGATATCACATTATTCATTATATTTGGCACGTCCCCTTTCTTTAAATGTGGTCTACGATTATAATGTAATTCAAAACAGTTAATAGAGAGTCCCCATCATTCCTAAGCATGTAGTTTGAACATGGTTTTGATCTTTCGTGACTCAGCAAGTCAGTTATAACTAGTCTTGTGTCGGTTCCAATTTTATTCGGTCCGGTCCATCAGTCTTAGGACTGTCGGTTCTTGGGATCGGTCCTTAGGACTGTCGGTCCTTGGGATCCGTCCTTAGGACTGTCGGTTTTTGGGATCGGTCCTTTAGGTACTGTCCGGTCCTTGGGATCGGTCCTTAGGACTATCGGTTCTTGGGAACATAGTTTTGATCTTTCGTGACTCATGCAAGTCAGTTATAACTAGTCTTGTGTCGGTCCCAATTTATTTGGGTCCGTCCGTCCAGTCCAGTCTTCTTGACTCTGGTGTCGGTCTGGGATCGGTCCAGGATCGGTTGGGATCGGTCCTTAGGACTGTCTGTCTTTGGGATCGGTCCTTAGGACTGGTCGGTTCTTGGAAACATAGTTTTTGATCTTTTCGTGACTCATGCAAGTCAGTTATAACTAGTCTTGTGTCTGTCCCAATTTATTCGGTCCGGTCAAGTCCAGTCTTAGGACTGTCGGTTCTTGGGATCGGTCCTTAGGACTGTCGTCCTTGGGATCGGTCTATAGGACTGTCGTTTCTTGGGACTCGTCCTTAGTACGGAGGTCGGCTTGGGATCGGTCCTTAGGACTGTCGGTCCTTGGGATCGAGCCTTGAGAATGTCCATGGTCATTCTTTTATTGCCAACAAATGTTGAATATTTTGAATATTTAAAAAATCAGCGTTCACAAAGACAATACAACATTGTCTTTATATAATATGACCTACCAAAAGGCATTAACTATTTTATTTAGAAGACTTGTCATTTTTTGGATATACCCTCATTTTATTGACAAAAACTTTATAGAAACTCGGACACTCAGTCTAGGGGAATGCCTCATATATCACTGTCACACATTAGTCCAAAGCACGGCCTATAGAGATACTCATTCAAAGTTTTTCATATCTTTAATATGGTCATAAAATTTGATTTATTTAAATAGACTAAACTGCCCCGTAGTACAACCATCATTTATTATAAATATTATAATAATAATGGTAGTGATCATTTTTTTTCCTTTTAATTTAAACGAGGCCATTGATGTTATTTAAACAATTTCAGACCCATAACATAAAGTGTGTGCGCTAGAGTCAGGAAAAATGGACTGAAAAGTAATTTCAGAAAATGATTGCCTGAGGGGGTAGCCCCTAAAAATGTAATGAAGAGTTTTCCCCTATTTTTTTGTATTATTAGTCAGTAAAAAGCTAGTAGACATCTTTAAAAAGTTGTAAGGTGTTTAAAGGTGAATTTCATTTTTAATGTTACATCGTTTCCAACAAGTGAAATTAAAAACCATGCCGTTTATGCGGTAGCAATGCTTCATAAGTGAGGCGAAATTACTCAAGATTCAACAGATGTTATCAATCGTTCTTTTGTTTAACTACCCTTATATACTTCTTTATTGTACGCTCCCTATATTGTTCCTTCCGCTGTTCCCTCCGCTTTGATCATCTATTGTGTTGATCTTTTTTGCTTAAAATACTCAATTCATAGGTACATAGTATTATATAGATATATAGAGAATACTCGAAGATATATAATATATATAATATATTAGGGACGCAAAAGTTAATCGCACTAACGATTAATAATCGACAGATTTTAAACGATAAAGTTTATTAGTTGCAATTAATCGACGATAGCGCCCTCCCCTCTATTTGAAGCTAATGAAACTTCAACATCTTTACCGTTTTTAAAACCCGTTTCTTGTATTCAATCTTCTCATAAGTTCTTTCTTTGAAAACTCCTCAAGTTTGGACGTGGAAAAATACAAAGAGACGTCATTGGAATAAGATTTAGTATTGAAAGCATAGAGATATATCTCTATGATGGAAGTCGACAAATTATACAAAACTTCTTTAGAGAATTAAACCCAGTGACGTCAAAGATTCTTTCCTATACAAATAAGATGCACTTGCCCACTCCCAAATCCACAAGATAAACGGGTTCCTTAATCGTGGCGCTGTTAACGATTAATCTATTAAAAAGTCGACTAAATGAAACATCTAACGATTAATCTATTAATTGATAACTTGCATCCCTAATATATATATTATATTTTATATATGTATCTATATAAATAGAGATAGTTACGTGAGTTTTTTTCTGTTGTTGAGGAAAGAGGCCCAAAACACAGAAAATTAACCACAAATAATTCTTGTAGAACCATAGAAATATAAAATATAGAAAGCATAGTCTCTTCAATAACCGAGAAACAAAGTAATATAAACACAGTAATTTATACTACGTCATCGTCAGCGGATCATAGAGATAGAAAGATTTGTTTATGTTGGCACAAAAACGTATTCCTCCTGAAGAATCCAATAAGCCCTCATGTCTTTATATCTCTATGGTATGAATTGCAATAAAGTTTTGTTATGGGCCTCCATCGACAGCTAACCTCATTATAAAATATGTGTTTTGTTTGTAGAGAATCAATGTTTTTTATCTCTATGGTCCCATCTTACGATCAAGTTTTTATATGTTAAGAACTGAAATCAGGCGATGATATAAATAACTATATATTATAATTTTTTCAAATAACTTGTAAACAATCACAAGTTCAACGCACAATAGATTGGTTTCATACCCTAAGTCCCTCAGTTGGTCCTGATGTATAGTTGGGATTATTTTTTAGTCTAATATAAACATTCTACACTAAAGTATATATGCTTTCTGGTGCTCATCTTGGAGTAAGATTTCCTTATACAGCAAGGTTCTTCCTATGTTATAGGCTGCGAGGGCTTTTTTACATACTATCCTCTACTCCCTACAATGTATTCTAATTTATGTAATTTATAAATATCACGGGATCAATGTAGGTGTATATCAATATACAGCACATTAAGATTTCATTGATGCTTCTCCAAGTTCCTTTGTTTCTTCATAAATATTCCGCTCTTACACCTTATTGATTATTCTGAATAACTCTACCTTCATATATTGTTTTAAACAGATATGCTTTTAGACTATATATATATATGCTATAATAGACAATCTTTTACATTACTAGGAATACTCAACCAAGTTAAAGCCTTGCTCATGAGGGGATTGAATGGGTGTTGATCGTATATAATTTGTTTATTCTTATAAATTTTAAAGCAAATAATATTTTTTAATTATAATGTTCATACAAAAATATTAGATATTGTTTCTTTTGCACGAACTGTTTTGGAGACATCAAAACATATCCTTTTAGAGTGTACACAGATAGGGGAGGTTTTAAACTATTTCAATATATTTTTAACGAGTTTTTAGGATTACAATTGCGGCGTACAAGCTTTGTTTTCTTTTTATACCGGTCTGCATCAGAAGAAGGTAATTTTATCATGGCAAAGACACAGTTCTTTATATACAAATTGCGAACAGAAAGAATCCCCATACCCCCAAATTTTAAAGAAATAGTCGATAGAGTAATAAAAAAACTATTGACATAATTGCTGTCCTTTGTATATTATATCTTTACTTAATGTTTTTTATTAATACAAATTTATTTCTTCAATATCTTAGAGCCTACAGTTTTATAATGTTAATGTTTTAGTTAAAATTTGATTATAAAGTTTGATTTTTTGAAAGTTTTTGTGGTAATGTCCTGTCGTAGATATAAATGAGAAATAAAATGTTGTACTGGTGTACAAAAATATATATATATATATTTGATATATTTTTATAAAAGTATAAATGTAAAAAGAAAGTTGGGGATGCAAAGGACATTAATCTATTATTTTTTTATACTTTAGAAAAAGTTGTGAAAAAGAAAAAGTGTGAAAATATGAAAATAAAAACACAAAAAGGAAGTTCTGAATATTAACCTCGAGCCTTGAAGTGATGCTAGGGTTACACTAGAAAGACGGCAAAGTATTTCTACCTAGAATGACGAACAGTCATTTTGACTTCTCTGTTAATTTTTCAATTTGTTCTCAACTAACTTGATATGGAATGAATAATATAAACATATTGAGACTAAAAATTTGTCAATAAAACGGCAAATAAAAAAAAACTAGATTTATTTTTATAATTATTTATAGTAATTGGTTTACATTTTAAGAGTGACAAATTTTACATAATTTTCAATTTTCCATTTTTGCGGTACATTTCCACACATGGAAATTGTACATCTAAATATTAGATACTAGATTTATTATTCTTGCATTTTCGCACTTGCAAGCTTTTCTCTTCATTGGGGTCTCTCTTCTTCATTATCATTTTCTACACCACTAACATTTTCATCGTTTCCACCATACTTTGTCCATGATTGTAGCTCTTGCATGAGTGGCAGATGAACATCCTTCGACTTATTTTGGTTCCATTGATCTTTTATATATTATTTTAGTATTGATTGGCGCCATATCTAAAATATTATGGAAAACCTGTAGGGGCCATCGTCTTGATGCCACCTTGGTTTATATACGAGCCATCTGATCATATTATCACTCTCCAGATTTTGGGTCTGTTTGTTAAAAGAACACACTTTCTGGAAGTTTTTTGGAGTATCATAAAACCACCGAAATTGTGTACAGAACTTAGTACTATAACGTTTTTTAAGGCTTGCCTTGATAGACCGTAAAAGCAAGTCTCATGCTTCAATACTATTGCAGAATGCAGAGGCTGTTTCATGTTCTTGATTGCTTTGGGCACCTCCCTCCTCATTCTTTTCATAGTTCCCACAATACTCGTATTCTTTTTTTCCAGTAATTTAGCCAATTTCAGTGAAGTGAAGAAATTTTCACTGGTGATGTTTCGTCTTGTGTTGAGATATAGCTCTGCAAGTTTCATTACAACCTACTCTGAGAACGACTGATTTTTGGCCGAAGGTCATTTTTAGGGGAATCCATTGACTGGGACTCATCATCTACAGCCAACCAAAACTTTATTCCGAATTTATCGGGCTTGTTTGCCATGTATTGTGTAAATGGGGAACGTGACTTCCCTTGGAAATATTGCTCATCGACCATGATATTGGCACCAGGTTTGGGAGCAGGCAATGCAATTTTATATATAAATCGGTTCCAAATTGTAGAAGTCAATGCAAATTGTTCACTTTGAACTCGTTGAATTCTTGAAGATCTGATGTCAAACCGGATATATTTCAGGAGCTCTTTACATCGATCGTGACTCATGGTCTCTCTGAAATACGTTGGGCCCAAACTTTGGACCAAAGATCATTCATTGGGTGTCCTATGGCAATGAGTCATAAGAGATTGAAACTTGTTGCAAATACAAGTATACCTACTTGCAGCAATAGCGGTTTAAAAGTTTTATACTTGTTGCACAAACAGTATGTTTTCAAAATCTATAACAAGAAGTCATTTTGACTTCTCCGTCATTCTAGGTATAAATTGTCATAACTCTTCACTGAGTTAAATATTTATTAGATATTTGATATAAACCTTTATTTTGTTAAATAATTAAAAGTCATAAAATTTGAACCATATCAGACCACTGACATTTAGATATTAGCTTCTAAAGTCGAAAAAATAGTCAATTGACTTCACCGTCTTTCTAGTGTTAGGAGTGATAAGCCAGCATGTACAAAATATTGAATAAATCTTTGCAATGTTATTGAAGAAGCATAAGGATGATGATTCTTCAATGATATTGCAAGTATTATGATGTTTAGCGAATAATAATATAACAATAAAATTTCCTTGGGGATCTTCAATATCGCTGACTTTGTTGCATGTTAAAAAATTGTAACATTTGGTTAAGTTTATTCACTCTTTTTGTACATCTCTGGTGATAAGGAACCTCATCAATTGCTTCATTAATGCCTTAAAATTGTGATATAAAGGAACCAGCATATGACCATCAACAGCCTTTTCTGGGACATTCTATCTCCAGCCCCTTCCGTTTCTTATCAATACTGACGTTAAAGGCAGGATGAACCATCCCTAGACAAAGTTCAGGACGGACTATTGCAAAGTTCATTATTTTTAGATGTGTCGTGTTTGTAATCATGGTTAGCAATGGATGATAAAAAAACTAAAATTAACTTATTGTTAACGTTTTAAACCCAAAAAACTTTCTATCTGAAACAAAAGTAAATTTTAAAGCACTGTTTTACACAACCGTAACATTCCATATTTAACAAGTTTTCTTTTGTGATTGCTGGCTTTTCATTAGCACTTTTTTAAATTGACGAATTGCAATACAGTTAATAATTCAAGAATAGTGTTTGTCCTTAATATAAATGGAACTGTGATTGAGAGAGTCAACTCATTCAAGTATCTCGGGATTGTCATAGACTCCAAACTTAAGTGGAACGAGCATTTGAAACACATAACTGCAAAAGCAAAAAGAAGTCTCTTCTCATTGAAGACGTTCATCGGTCAAGACTGGGGATTCAGTCCACTCAGGTCTAAGTGGATCTATGAGACCTATGTCAGATCGGTTGTGAGTTACGGATCCATTGTTTTTGCACCAAGGTTGCACTCATGTGAATTTCTGCGAAATGAACTTCGAAGAGTGCAGAGACTAGGTCTACTTAGCATTACTGGAGCCATGAAGTCAACCCCGACTGCTACAATGGAAGTTATGTGTGGGTTCATCCCGCTACACCTATATTTAATTGAACGTGCCTGTTTATCAAGAATACGCACAAAAATGGACAACCCTCTAAAGTGGCTCAGTCATACAAACAGTGGACACCTACATTTTCTGGATGGCTACATAGCCAAACATAGTATCCCTACCCCTGGACCTAGCACTGAGTTTTGGTCCAACAGACTTGAATATAAAATAGTTAATAATTGGGATATAACTCACTATGACCTCGTTGGATATACAGATGGCTCTAAAATTAATGGACAGACAGGTGCAGGATGGACACTAACGAAGCAGGACATGGTGTTAGAAGAGCGGTCCCTAAAGCTCGATAAAACCAATACAGTATTCCAGGCGGAGGTTGAAGCTATCAGAAATCTTGCAACAAATATGCCAGCTGCTAAAACAAATGGCAGAAAAATACTAATCCTTTCTGATAGTCTCTCAGCTATAAATAGTTTGGATTTAAGACCAGGTTCAACAGTAAATAAAGACATCATCAACTGTAAAGTCGCTCTCGAAAAACCTCAATGCAACATCACATTGGGATGGATAAAGGGCCACAACGATAGTACGGGCAACGAATTCGCAGATGCTCTAGCGAAGGAAGGAGCTTTAAAAGGATTGCCTGTCACTGTCCCAATTTCTATGTGTCAATGCAAGGGTGCCCTACGTGAGAGCAGCATGAATTTTTGGAAAAAAGACTGGCGAAACCTAAAAACTTGCCGACATTCTAAGATGTTTATTGGAGAGCCAATTTTAAAGAATAAAATTTATAAATTCAAAAGGCACCAAATTATGAATATTGTGGCCATTGTTAGCGGCCATATTGGACTTAACAGTCACCTATTCAAGATAGGAAAAGCACAAACTTCAACCTGTCGTCTCTGCAAGGAGGGGAGGAAACGCCGATCCATCTCATTTTTGACTGTGCTCGCACCGTAAAGGAGATGTTCCAGCTCGCAGAGGAGTCCAAAGCTAAGAAGACACCAATGGAAGCTCAATGCTTGAAAATATTCTACATTTTCTGTAAATATAATTTATTCAAAAATAAAGATCTTAGCTCCTAAGTAAACTTTCACCGGCTGATACCGGATTAAGTTCCGGTGGGGTGGGGTTTACCTAGGAGTTAAACAACAAACAAACAATTCAAGAATAATGAAATAAGATATATGTATATGATTGAAGTCAAACTCTTATATTCCGATCATAGAGTTATAAATATATAGACTGCTATTTCCCTATTTCAGGACAGACTATTACTTTGTTTAAATTGGACACAAAAATACAGATGAAGGGAATAAGCTATCTATATCTATTTATCTCTATGATTCCAATAATATATTACAGTCTATAACTATATATTTTAGGATCCCCTGAAATACTTTTGAATTATTAGGGGGATATGCAAAATGAGTAAGTCAAATGTCTTTTTTTGAAAGATAGGACACATTCGAACTTTGTTTTATTTAAAATTACATCACAACAGTTATTAACTTTAAAATACATCAATGAATTGTTTATCATTATTTAATACAGAGGACAAACTAAATTACTACTTCAACATGTTTGTTAGTTCATAAATTAAAAAGTTTATTGTTCATTGAGTAAAATAATCTAAAATATGTCCTATGCGTTTTGACCGTACACGCTTTTTAATTTTGTTTAGGGTGTTTCCGGATTTGCGTAAATGCTAGGAACCGTATTCCTACCTAGCACTAAATGGTTTCTCCGTTTAAATATTAAACACATAATGGAAGAATAAAGCCTGCACTTCAACATCCGATAATTGATGCTGATCAAAATAATCTTCATGACCAAAAAAAGGAAAATTGTCTATTTTGTTCCAATATCGTGATGTTTCAAAATAATAAAGTCATCATCATAGAGATATAAAGATAAAGAGAGTTGATTCCCTTCAATATCAGAGAAACATCGATCAGCTGTATTTTGTGTAATTTGTACTACCTCATCGTAAGCTGATCATAGAGATAGATTCTATCTCTACTATCAGCTTACGATGACATAGTACAAATTACTTGTTTATATTGGACACAAAAATACAGGTGAAGGGAATAAGCTCACTATATCTTTTTATCTCTATGGTTCAAAATAAACTAAGTAATTTGATCTACGTCATCGTAAGCTGATCATAGAGATAGATTCTATCTCTATGATCAGCTTACGATGACGTAGTATAAATTACTTTGTTTATAGTGGATACACCAAAAATACAGATGAAGGAATAAGCTATCTATATCTTTTTATCGCTATGGTCATCATCATCAGTTTTGAGTGCACAGAAAACATTCAAAAAATATAGAGCTCCGGGTTGCAAATGAGGATGCTGAAGTCATGGAGAATCCATCATTTCACTTCATTCTTCGAAGGACATGAATCCAGGTCTATGTGATTGTGAAAGAATGGGTTTCCTTCGACGAATAAGACATATGTCATTCTTGCTCATGGCTACAGGCTGGGATCCGAACTCGTGGATCTATAGGACTCGTCCATTTTTAAGGACTCCGATACGGATTTGTCTACTTTAAAGACTCTGATACGGATGTGTCTACTTTAAAGGACTCTGATCCGGATTCGAATGCTTTATGATCCGTTTTTGGGACTCAGAGATGCTTATATTTAGGATTGTACTCTCGTTTTGGCGTGTTCTATTCAAGCTATAATATAATGGATGTTTTGAGAACAATTATGCAAACGTTACCAATGTCATCTATCTTTCATTTCCAATAAATAATTTTTTTTGACACATAATTATGAACAATGGCAAGGAACGAAAACATTTGTACTTTCGAATATTTGCACAAGCTGATATGTTCATAATATCTATTGACGTTGTGGTTTTCATCAACCAGAAAAACAAACAGAAAAATCATTATTAATCATGGTTATTAAATCATTAAGCAATTACATCATAGATTTTTTTTTTATATAATCGTGTTGTTATATAACTTTTACGACATATATATTATTCATATAATTTTTCTATTATATAAACGTGAACTCTCCCCCCCCCCCCTCAAAAAAGGACCAATTTTTTAGCTTGTTTGTTATAAAACACTAATGGTGGGTAACTACCTCAATTTTATTTCACATGACCAAATTATGACTCAATTCTCATCATTTAATTGATTTCAGGCGATAGTGAACTTGAGTTTGACCCTTTTGAGTTGGTT